>APFE030606923.1:0-23168 GCA_000404065.3 Pinus taeda
AGTGGGTCTCTCCATTAGTGCTAGTACCTAAGAAATATGGAAGATGGCATATTTTTATTGTTTATCAAGAATTAAACAAAGCCACTCTCAAATATTACTTCCCTCTCCCTTTCATTGACCAGGTGCTTCATAGCCTTGCAGGAAAGAAATATTTTTCCTTTTTTGATGGCTTCAGTGGTTATTACTAGATACAGATTGCACCTAAAGATCAGGATAAAACTAATTTTACATGTCCATGGGGTACATGTTCTTATAGAGTGCTCCCCTTTGGTTTATGTAATTCCCTTGCTACCTTTCAAAGGGCAGTCCTAACTATTTTTGCTGATCTAGAATTTGTAGAAATTTATATGGATGACTTTTCTATGTTTGGTGATTCTTTTCAAGAAGCTCTCGAAAATCTAGAAAATGTACTTCTTCATTGTCAGGAAGCCAATCTCTACTTGAGTTACGAGAAATGTAGATTAATGTGCAAAGTGGGAGTGGTACTTGGCCATTTGATTTCTGGTAAAGGTATCCAGGTTGATCCAACAAAGATTGAAGTCATTTTGCATCTTCCTACACCCAAAAATCAAAAGGAAGTAAGAGGTTTTTTAGGACATGTTGGTTACTATAGGAGATTCATTGAAATTTTTTCAAAGATAGTTGCTCCTCTTTTCCGACTTCTAGCTAAGGATAGTGAATTTTCTTAGACCACAACTTTCCAACAATCTTTTGAAACATTGAAGGAAAAGTTAGTACATGCACCAGTTTTAAGAGGTCCTAACTGATCTCGGCCTTTTCACATTTCCTCTGATGCTTCAAATTTGGTTATTGGTGCAGCTTTAGAACAAGAGGAAAATAAACAATCCTATGCTATTTATTATATTAGTAAGAATTTGGCTTTCGCTGAATTAAATTATACAGTTACAGAGAAAGAGTTTTTAGCCGTAATTTTTGCAATTAATAAGTTTAGGCACTATATTACAAGATATGAAATATTTTTACATATTGATCATTTCGCAATTAAATATTTCATGAATAAACCATTAACTAGCAGTAGAGTGACTAGGTGGTTACTATTGTTGCAGAAATTTAATATTACTATTGTTGATAGATGATAAGCCCCAAAAAAGGGTAATTATATGGGCTCATTTTTCCTTTTAATTCAGCTTAATCCACCATTCTCATTAGTTTATTGCATGTTTTTTATTATATTTATGCTAATAGAGTGAATTGGGTTAGTCATTATGCCAAAAAGTCTAATGTGTGCTTTATGTAGTTTTTTTGTCAATTTTGAGACAAAATCAAAGGTTTAATGAGAATTTGGCAGCCAAATTCAAGGAAGAACAAGGGAGAGGATTTGTAGAAGGGTGTCCCCTTCATTTATGAATCCTTACGTCGAATTCCCCATCAAAAACTCGGAGCACAAAGCCAAGGGAAGCCAAGCAAGTCAAGTAGGACTACTGTTATATTTAGTTCTAGGAAGCCGAGTTCTTTGATTTTAGGAGGACTGTTCGAGGTCCCCATTTGTATAAATAAGAAGGCTTAGGACCTTACTTTTTTTTAGTTAGATGTTAGCTATTGAATAGTCTATTTTTGCACTTTAGTGCAGCTCTACATTCAGCTCATTTTGGAGCTCTTTCTGTAGACAGTTTTATGATATGACTATTATTTTTTGATCACTGAAGATGACTTCAGCCTTGAATCAACACTAATCTTTCAAAGGGGGTTGTAGCTCTTCGGGTTGGGCCCAACCCAAGTGCCTAGTACCTCCTTCTTGTATTTATATGTGTTTTTCTTGCATCCATGAAATAATTTCTGTTGTTTAGATTAAATCTTGCTTTATTACTTAGGTTGTTTTTGGTGATTAGAATAGTTGTTCTTGCTTCAGGTGGATTAGTTAGTTTGCTGCAATAATAGAAAAAGATCCACAAAAAGGCTACCAAGTAGGCTTTGATTTCCTTTCTCCCTCCTTGGGACCATGAATTGAGACCAAAGCACTCTTGCTGCCACCAAAACACTGTTTTTGCTTTCCAATGCAATTGCTAGTGTGTGAATTCGAGTTGGAGAAGTTGATATCAGATGTATTTACATGCTTTGATTTTTCCTTGTTTAGTTTTCATAGCTTTCTTCCATCATTTCCTATCCATAAAATCTTGTTCAACACTTTTTTGGTTTTTAGGGTAGAATTAGGTTAAAATAGGTAAAACTCTGTTTTTTAATTCTCCTTGAATCAATATTCGAAGCAGGTGTGCAGCTCACTTAAATACGATCCCACCTTATCATCCTCCCATCACCCAACCTGCTCCAGTACATTTCTCAAGGTTTTCTCCATTCATTCGCCACACTTTCCCAAACAACCCTAATTTCTATATTTTTGTACAAAATCGCTTTCTTATCCTTTGAACCAATCCAATCATTACCTTCATGTTTGATCCTCATTGATAGAGTCCTAGACCCTCTAACACCCTCATCCAACCTTTATTTTCCTTTTCCTACCATTTTTCATCCTCCAAACCTTCAAAAATCACTTTTGGCCTGCTCTTGTAGAACTTCCTGTAGATCCCCTACAGACTTCCTCTAGAAGTTCATGCGAGTGATTTTTCAAAATTCGATTGCAATGGAATTCTCTAGAAGGGTGCTAGGGACTCCTTAGGTGCTCTCCACACCTTCCTCATCATCTGCAATATCCAACTCCATCTCCTTTCGCCACCAAACCTTTGCATAATCACAACTAGTTAAAACACAAACATAATAATTCTGCATAAAATTGCTCAAAAGTACAAAAACATGGTTCTTCCACATTTTCCTTTAGAAATAGCTTAATTACATGCATTTTACCTTGACAGTAGTCCATGGCATCCATTTCATTAGTTTCATCTCTTTTTCTTGTAAAAGTAGGGTTAGTGGGTAAAACTAGGGTTTGTTAGGGTTTGCAATTCCTTTCAGTGTTCATCCTTTTTCTGTAAGTAGAATAGCCTCTTTTGAGTTAACTTTCTTCCATCACAATTAAAAGTTTCTTCTGATAACTCATAGAAGTTGGCTTGAGCTCCTAGCGAACTTGTGCCAGCTGATCAAGTGACAACCTACAGTAAGAGCTAGTACTTGTGCATACAACACCATCGCTTCCAAGTTTATTACGAACTACCAAGTTGATAAAAGTAAAGAAGGGAGTCCCATGAGTTGCAACATCATTGCTGCAATACTGGAGCCCACCATCTTTTTGGTGCCACTGTTGGGGAAGCGTCAGAGTATTTGTGATTATTGCTTTTCTTCTATTTTCTACTGCAACATTCTGCTAGGTAGTTTATTTCAGCAAGAGTAGAGTAGTTGTTTCATTTCGATTATGCAATTTCATTTCTGCAAAAGTAGATTAGATATTTCTTTCTTTCATTTCAATTTTGCAATTACATTTTAGCATGCATAGATTCGACATTTCCTTCTTTCATTTCAATTCTACAATTTCATTTCAGTAAGAATAGATTAGACATTTCCTGCTTTCATTTCAATTCTGCAATTTCATTTTAGCAAGTGTAAATTAGTCATTTCCTACTTTCCTTTCAATTCTGCAATTTCATTTCAACAAAAGTAGGTTAGATATCTCTTGCTTTCATTTCAATTATGCAATTTTCATTTTAGCAAGGTTTATTTTAGTTAGTTGCAATTTGTTGTTCAATCAATTTCAGTTTTGTAGGTACAAGCAGAAAAAAAAAAATCATCCAAAAAGATTTCCTTTCATTCCTCGTAGGAGTAGAGATAATTCAAAAAAATGTTTTCACAACACCCATACTACTTCACACAACCAACTTTCTCTCTTCGACGGTGGCTGCAATCAAGAAACACCCTTAGGTAACAGCTAGACATATTTGAAAAACCTATAGGGGAAGATGAAGAAGAAAACATTCCTCTGGAGCCCATCAATGAAAATAGAAATGTTGGGAGTAGTACCTTTTCTTCCAACTCATCCCTTAGAGGTGAATGTGAGAATATGCTGAAAGATTTTAAGAGCGACATGAGGCAGATGATTACCATGCAAATGGATACCTTGTGGATCTAAAAGAAGCAAGAGGAAGTCGACAGGGCTTTGGCCATATTTTGTCGTAGGTGCATTAGAAAGAATCCTAGGAATGAATGTCCATTGCACTCCATAGAAGTGTGTTTTGTCTATGAAGAAGAACATCCTACAAATCAGTGCCCTTCCTTGCTCAGAATTAAAGTTGCATATTAGAGGGCCAAAGGAGCCACTGAACCACTCTATTATATGAACCAAAGGAGGCCACATGGACCCAAACCTTACCAGCAGGAAATGCAAGAGACATCCCAGACCTATTACAACCCTTATCAAGCCACTTCCATGCCTTCTTGGGGTCCACCTGCTCATCCTTCTTGGTCCACACCTCCTCCTTGGTCCTTCACATCTCCATATTATGCCCAACTAGATGCTCATCCATTTCACCCCTACGCTCAGCCATAGGCTCAATGGAATGCACCTCATCAGGGGTGGAGGCCCCAATACAACACTCCTCTCACTCCTTTTCCTCCACCACCTGCTCAACCGCAACCATCGCCCCCTGATCCACCAAGGAAGCCCCAAATTCCTGCTCAACCGAACATGAATTCGAATAACAAAAAGGCTCAACAAGTATATAGTGGGCAACCACCATTTCCAAACCTGCACATTGGAGTAGCTCAACCCAATTACAATGCTGAGGTACAACACTTCCAAACAACTCCTCTTGAGCTCAATGATATTCACCATAGCTCAGGAAGAGTATTGCAAAAAAGAGATTATATTGATATCATTGAAGGACCATATCCAGCAAAAGAATATGTAAAAGAGAAGATCAAAGAACCATGGGCTACACTTAATGAAGATAAGACATCAAAATCAGAGATCGAAAGAGCTCCCTCATGGTCACCATCAAATCCTCCATGTATTCAAGAGAAAAATCAGCAAACAGAGGAATATGTGAAGGTCATGGTAGAAGAAGACATGAAGAATGATCCATATCAACAGAAAGGCCAAGGACATCACAACTATATTGAGATATGGTTCCAGACGGTCACTAAGGTGCAACATCATTCTCTTCCTCAACTATGCTTGATCCCTTCAAAGTCAAATCATTTGGTCTCTAAAATCCGGGTATTTGTCAAAGCATGCATTTCAAGCCTCCACATCATTTTGTCTCTCATATCGATGTGCACATGGCTCCATTGGAAGTATTCTTATACTTGAAAATGATTTTGTTTTTCAAGTAGGGTATGATAGAAAAAAGATAAAAAAGAAAAAGAAAAAATGAAAAATAAGAGGAAAAAAATAAAAATCTAAGGTGAAAACCTCCTCGGAGGTGCCTTAGATTGGCTCATTGATTGAAAAACTCTATGATGCGGTCAATGGGTTAGAAAGAAGAGAAAAGAAAAAAATAGTAAGATCCCTGAGTGAAAACATCCCTTGGAGGTGCCCAGGGTAGGCAATTAGGGTGAAAACCTCCTTGAGGCGCCCTAGTTGTCTAAAAAAAAAAAGAGAAAAAGAAAAATGAAAATGAATTTCCAATTGTATTGTAGGCCTGTGAGAGAACTTGAAGAAGTAGTAGCAGGTGCCAAGAAAGCTCTAAAACTAATAACAACACCTATCCTGCCTTCCCTCACCCTTCATCATTCTTGCTATTCTTTGCACCTCACTATGCTTCTTTTCTGACCACTGTGTTTTCTATAGGAAACTCCTGTAGAAACTACAAAAAACTAGAAATGGATTTTAAAAGCAGTTTGAGCAATAGGGAAGCTTCATAAAGGGTTTATAAATCCCCGCACAATCTTCAAAACTCTCTCCCATCAATTCCAAGTCTGCATTACAGCCCAAGCTCATTTTTTCCTTACTATGCAAAAACTGTAGAATGCTTTAATACAAAAATACATAGAGTAGAAATTTGTTTTTTCCATTACTTGAAAACCATGCATCCATTTAAAAAATTGTTTCATGGGGAGTTGTATAGGGATAATGGCAACATGCCCAAGCAAGTTCAGCCAATTCCAGTGCACAATTTCCAAGAAATCAGCCTCCATCACCTTCAACGATTTTTGTATTTTCTCCATATTCGTGCATCCATTTAAAAACCTGTTTCATGGGGAGATGCATATGGGTGATAGTAACCTACCCAAGCAATTTCAGCCAATTCCAGTGCATAGTTTCCAAGAAATTGACCTCCATCACCTTCAACCATTTTCAATTTTTCTCGAAATTTGTGCATCCATTGACCATAATTTTTCAATGGGAGGTGCATAATGACAATGGAAACATGCTCAAAAAACTTCAAGTCAATCCAGTCTACCATTTGGGAGCTATGGACAAAACAAGTCACTATCTTGTAAAAATCTAGCATCAGCAACATGAGGGTGCAAATCTGAAGGTTGGAGCAGACTCCTAAAGATCAAATCTAGCCAGAAAGGAACCTGTGCAAAGCACAACAACATATCAGCAACCAGACAAGCATGTATCCACAGAAACAAAGGCATGCAATAAAAGGAAAGGCCACAACACCTCACAGCAAATGTATTCGACTTCCAGGTAAGTGACTCAACATGTTCTTCTATTGTATGAATGTAATTTAAAAGCTGCATGGACAATGAGATGGTCATGATTAAATGAGATCGGAGGCTAGCTAACTAGCCACCCTCATCCAGTTTAGTTAGCACCTCATCCAGTTCTGCAACGCTCAACCGGAAATCATACAGCACACGTGTCTAGTCAACTCATGCGAAATCTTAAAAAACAAGAGTGGCAGATGTTTCAAACTTCAGCACAGATAATGAGAAGTGATTATAGGTAGAAAGAATAAAGTCTCATGATGGCACTGTAGTAGGGACCAATAGTCCAAATAATGCCAACAAACATTTTTGCCAGCTCACCATCAACAGAAATATTTCACAAAAAACATAAGTACTCTGCCTCGAACTCATTCACCACCTTTGTTTCCATTTAACCATCGTCCCTGCAGCTGCAAAAAAGCTCTATACCACCTCCATAGCCTCAAAACCATGGTTCTCTATCATTTTCTGCTATTGGCGTTCTACAAGAGCAGTAACAAGTTCTACAAGAGCACCTACAGCCAGTTCTACAGGAGGGGCAATGAGCTATGATTTTAGAAGAAAACACAGGTTTTTGCAAACTTTCTAGCTTCAGGAGGTAGGTTCCATGTATACCCACCTTGATTATCAATATGTGGAAGGAATGGTATCACTTTAAGGAAGGATTAAACTTTAAAAAGAAGAGTAATTACATTCAAAAAATTTTCCTGTTTGCTAAAATGGAAGAGAAAAAAACAGTTTTATCTGTTGCATGTTTCTGCAAAAGAACTGTTGCAATTTTATTGAAGAATTAAGCCCGAAGAAGGGAGAAATTGCATTAAAAATGGTTTGTCTATTTCTTAAAATAAAAAATAAAAAAATTCCCCTGTTTTCCTGTTTTCTTCAAAATTCTTGTCTCCATCCCAATATTTGGTGTTCAGAAGGGGTATAAGCACAATGACGGAAGGATTCATATACTACAACATTAAGTTTAAGGTAGGGAGTCCAGATTAGTTGGCTCACCGTGGGTTAATTAAAATTTTCATGGAAGAAGCCTTCCATACATTCACACTCCCTATAGCATGGGAAGTCTTTAGAAACATGATAGCAAAAAGTGACATAAAAGCCCTCACCTGTGATATCAATCCCTCTGATAGTGAGGAAGAAGAGATGAAGCAATTGATGACTCAGCAGGACAAGAAAAGGAGAAGGAAGAAACTAAAATAGAAGAGGATAAGGATGAAGAGACAAAACAAGAAGAAACAGAGAAAATAGAGAAAGAAAAAGAGACAGAAGGAGGAAAAAAGGAGGAAGCAGAGGCAAAACAAAGAAAAGGGGTCCCTTGAGACTCTAGAAAGAGAGGCAGCAACTGGCTTCACTACCCTGAGCACACCAATTAAGCCAAAGGAAAAGAGAAAAAGGTAGGCCTCCATGTATTTCAAGGCCAGGAAAAGCACAAGAATTCAAACAAGCAGAATAGGAGGAGCAGTGGAAGGACATGGACAAGAAAGCAAAATTTTATGGCACACATGAGCAGACCACATCAGAAGCTTGGGATGATAGGGAGGCCATTAAAGCCATGAAGGATGAATAGATAGATTAGTTGCTCAGAGGATGAGCAACACCTTCAGTAGGGGGTGATGATGAGCCCCATAAATGGGTAATTATATGGGCTCATTTTACCTCTTAATTCGACTTAATCCACCATTCTCATTAGTTTATTACATGTTTTTGATTATATTTATGCTAATAGAGAGAGTTGGGTTAGTCATTATGTCAAAAAGTCTAATGTGTGCTTTATGTAGATTTTTGGTCAATTTTGAGACAAAATCAAAGGTTTAATGAGCATTTGGTAGCCAAATTCGAAGAAGAACAAGGGAGAGGATTTGTAGGAGGGTGTCCCCTTCATTTATGAACCCTTACCTCAAATTCTCCATCAAAAACATGGAGCACAAAGCCAAGGGTAGCCAAGCAAGTCAAGTACTGATTTTATCTTCAGTTCTAGGAAGCCAAGTTCCTTGATTTTAGGAGGACCGTTGGAGGTCTCCATTTGTATAAATAAGAAGGCTTATGGCCTCAGTTTTCTCTAGTTAGATGTTAGCTATTGAACAGTCTATTTTTTCACTTTAGTGCAGCTCTGCATTTAACTCATTTTTTAGCTCTTTCTGTAGACAGTTTTGTGATATGGCTATTATTTTTTGATCAATGAAGATGAATTCAACCTTGAACCAGCACTGATCTTTCAAAGTGGGTTGTAGCTCTTGGGTTTGGGCCCAGCCCAAGTGCCCAGTACCTCCTTCTTGTATTTATATGTGTTTTTCTTGCATTCATGAAATAATTTCTGTTGTTTAGATTAAATCTTGCTTTATTACTTAGGTTGTTTTTGATGATTAGAATAGTTGTTCTTACTTCAAGTTGATTAGTTAGTTTGTTGCAATAATGGAAAAATATCCACAAAAAGACTACCAAGTAGGCTTTGATTTCCTTTCTCCCTCCTTGGGACCATTAATTGAGACCAAAGCACTCTTGCTGCCACCAAAACATTGTTTTTGCTTTCCAATGCAATTGCTAGTGTGTGAAGTCGAGTTGGAGAAGTTGATATTAGTTGTATTTACATGCTTAGATTTTTCCTTATTCAGTTTTCATAGCTTTATTACATCATTTCCTATCCATAAAATTATGTTCAGCACTTTTTTGGTTTTTATGGAAAAATTAGGTTAAAATAGGTAAGACTCTATTTTTTAATTCTCCTTGAATCAGTTTTTCGAAGCAGGTGTGTAGCTCACTTGAATACCATCCCAGCTTATCATCCTCTCATCACCCAACCTGTTCTAGTCCATTTCTTAAGGTTTTCTCCACTCATTCGCCACATTTTCCCAAACAACCCTAATTTCTACATTTTTGTACAAAATCACTTTCTTATCCTTTGAACCAATCCAACCATCACCTTCATGTTTGATATTCATTGAAAAATTCCTAGACCCTCTAACACCCTCATCCAATCTTCATTTTCCTTTTCCCACCATTTTTTCTCCTCCAAGCCTTCAAAAATCACTTTCGGCCTGCTCCTGTAGAACTTCTTGTAGATCCCCTGTAGACTTCCTGTAGAAGTTGATGTGAGCGATTTTTCGAAATCTGATCGCAATGGAATTCTCCAGAAGGGTGCTAGGGACTCCTTATGTCCTCTCCACACCTTCCTCATCATCTGCAACAACCAAATCCATCTCCTTTCACCACCAAACCTCTGCATAGTAACAAATAGTTAAAACACAAACACAATAATTCTGCATAAAATTGCTCAAAAGTACAAAAAGATGGTTCTTCCACATTTTCCTTTAGAAATAGCTTAAGTACATGCATTTTACCTTGACAGTAGTCCATGACATCCATTTCAGTAGTTTCATCTCTTTTTCTTGCAAAACTAGGATTAGGGGGTAAAACTAGGGTTTGCTAGGGTTTGCATTTCCTTTCAGCTTTCATCCTCTTTCTGCAAGTAGAATTGCCTCTTTTGAGTTAGCTTTCTTCCATCACAATTAAAAGATTCTTTTGAGAACTCATAGAAGTTGACTTGATTTCCTAGCGAACTTGTGCTAGCTGATCAAGTGAAAGCTTGCAATAAGAGCTAGTACTTGTGAATATAACACTGTCGCTTCCAAGTTTGTTATGAACTACTGGGTTGATGAAAGTAAAGAAGAGAGTCCCAGGAGTTGTAGCATCATTGCTACAATACTGGAGCCCACCAATAGACCAGGAGAATCTATTGTTGTAGCAGACTTTCTTTCTAGATTAGATAATCCTGGTGAAGTAACTCCTGTTAATGATGATTTTTTGGATGAACATCTTTTTTCTATGTCAATAGATTCCCCATGGTTTGCTGACATTGCTAATTACTTGGTTACTGGGAAAACACCACCCCACTTCTCCACTCGTGAGAAGTGGAGTATTGTTCAGAAAAGTGCTGCATATTCTTGGATTCAAGGAGATCTCTTTTACACTGGTCCAGATCTGATTATCCGTAGGTGTGTAAGAGAGGAGGAAGTGTTTGACATATTGAAATATGCTCATGATGAACTTTGTCGAGGCCACTTCATTGATAAATAGACTGCATATAAAGTATCACGTGCTGGTTACTTTTGGCTTTCCTTATTTAAGGATTCCAAACAGTATGTCAAGCATTGTGATAGCTATGAGCGAATGGGCCAGCCTAATCAAAGAAATGAAATTCCTCTATGCCCCCAAGTTGTGATTGAGCCATTTGAAAAATGGGCTATTGATTTTATAGGGCCAATAAATGTAACATCATTAAGTAAAAGGCATATCTTGGTTTGTACAGATTTTGTTGCGAAATGGGTAGAAGATAAAGATGTTTCTTTCACTACAGAAAAAGTTGTTGATTTCCTTTTTACTAAAATCTTTACTAGATTTTGTGTGCCTAGAGAAATTGTTTCTGACAATGGTCCATAGTTTATTTCTAATATGATACAGTGTGTGATGGAGAAACATAAGATCCTGCACAGGAAATCCATGCCATATCACCTGCAAGCAAATGGGCAGGTGGAATCTACGAATAAAGTTATCGAGTCCATTCTTACAAAGACAGTCAATATGCATAAGAAGGACTAGGCTGAAAGATTACCAGAGGCTTTGTGGCCATACAGAACCACTTGGAGAAATAGCACGAGACATACACCATATGAGGTGGTATATGGCAAACAAGTTCTGTTACCAATTGAATTCCCGCTCATAAATTTTAGAACTACAGTTCATTTAGGACTAGATCTCTCTGAGGTGCAACAATATAGTCTTCTCCAATTAAATGAGTTAGATGAATTTCGTATGGATGTTCTTCAACAAAACATATTAATTCAGCAGCAATGTAAAAGGTCGCATGAAAAGTCTATTCAGAAAAAGCAATTCCAACCAGGTGATTGGTTGCTCCTTTATGATTTTAGATTTAAAATCTTTAAAGGGAAATTCTGTACATGTTGGATGGGACCTTATGAAGTGATTCGAGTATTTGAGAATGGAGCAGTAGAAGTTAAAACTATTGATGGAAAAAGTTTAATATTCTTGGTAAATGGACATAGGTTAAAGAAGTACTTTCAACTACCTACCAGGAAAGATTTTACACAACAAGTCCAACAACAATTTGGGACAGTAGTGGTGAATGGTAATACCAACATTTTGAAAACATAAAATCTCTTTCTTCTTAAAAAAAATAAAAAAATACAAAAAAAAAATAATAAGAAAAAAAAGTAAAGAATTTTTTTTTCTTGTAATTATGAAAATTAGTTCGCTGACATGATTGTAAAAGGATCAACCTAAAAACCAGCCTGCTGGCAGGAAGATCAAAAATTTCCAATAAAAGGAAAATGTTGCTCGATCTTTAGATATGCTAGCGACCACCAAGTAAACAGGTTTAGTAGAACCAACCTTTATACAATTGGGGTAATTAGCATGGATATTTTTATTCAAGTAATGCTTAATTTTCGCTGTAGTTAATTTTTTTCGCACCAGTGCAGGTAGACCTTCCAGAAAAATTTCTGCCTTTCTTCAAATTCCACTTTTGTAATATTCCCTCAGTTTTCTTCTTTAATCCCAAAATAATTAACCTTCCCACATTCTTCTAAATTTACCCTGTCCACTTCGAAAAAAATCCCACTTACCCCTGAATTTTTTCCCTATCCCACTTCTATTTATTCCCTCTTTTCATACTATTCCCGGAGTCCCTGTAACATAATTCCTTTCCATTCTGAAAATTCCCTTTTTCCCACTTCTTTATTCCCTCATGAATTTATTGCAGGATCTTGTACACAAAGAGTGAAAGGATATGCTCTGAAGCATCAAGAAAGGGCGAAGGAAATTTTTAGTATAAGTTGAGGAAGTTGTGCGAAAATCCACCCTATAATTTATTTAAATCTCTATTTTTAGATATTATTCTTGCACTAGTGCAAGCATGTTGTCCTATGTGATAAAGCAAATAAAATGGTACCAGCGAAATAGTATAATTTAAGCAGTGCAAGTAGATCGGTTCAAGAATGCACCCCGTGAGCAACATAGTACAAGTTATTCTTTTCATAGCATACGACATAGGAAAGTGGTTATCATGAAAATTTATATGAAGTCCTTTCACTTAGCTGATGAGTACTTATGCTATCATACTAATTAGGAGAAAATTATCTAAAGTACAAGGTGTTTTTTAAGTTAGAAATCATGATATTTTTTTAATGAATGCTAAGTTCTTTTTCTAAATTATGATGGAATACAGAAAAGTTTTAATTGTTGCTTGGACATAATTACCCCTCTCTGCCATAATCATAAATGTCCTTCACTCATAATGATTCTCACCTAGCCGTTAAAACGTCGCCGCAAGTACCAATCCGGCCTGACCTCAAAGTTGTCAGGCAACTATGGTGAATGAATGAGTGACAAGGTGGAAAGTGTTAGTTCCAGTCTTCGCAGCCTGTCACTAGGGATCAACATGAGCTCTTACTATGTCTGGTTTTGTTAGATGTTTTGCACATGATGTTTAGGACAAAACATGTCATAAGTGTGTCCATCAAAAGAAGCTCGGAAAAATCTTTCCAATGGTATATCACACTCCCGTAGTTGGCTCCTAGATTAGAAGATATGATCAAAATAAATGAATGATTTTGGGTTATGCATGTTTTGAGGTCAGTTGCCACACACAATGACAAGTTTAGTACAAAATAAGTTTATGAAATAATGGTAAGGAATTTTTCAAAACTGAAAGAATTTTTGTTCATCATATAACAAATAACAAAAACCTTCTTCAGTTTATGCACAGGTGCTACTATGTGGGAGATATACAATGATATTTGGAGCCTACATTAAAATTTTTCATATTTTTTACTATTTTAGTCATTTTAGTGTGGGGTCATTTTACAATAGATGGAAAGTAATTTTGTAAAACCCAAGGATATTTTTGTTAACCACGAGCCATATAACAAAAACCTCTTTTAGTTTATTCATAGGTGTCATGAATTGGGAAATGTGACTAGATCTTTACAACTCATTTTCACAGATTTAAAATTTTAATGATTTTCTGTTTTAGAGATGATTTTGTGGAACAGATTGGAAGCAACTGGAAATGAATTTCCCCAATTTGAGAGAGGTTTTTCCCAAAATGACCTTATCTACAAAAATGTCTTTTAGTTTTGTAACAGGTGCTACGGTTTAGGAGATACGAGTTCATCTTCAACACCTATTTTCAGAAATTCGGCCCAAGTTTAATGTAACTAATTCTGTTTTGAAGAAAATGGTTGAGCTCAATCCCTTAGTACAAGGATGAGCAAATTTATATATTTTATGAATTTCATAGTGTAGGGGTTGGAATTTGGTAGAAGGTTTGACTCTTGAGAAAGCAAGGAGCTTCATTGTACACTCATATCAGCATTTTGGCTAAGGAATTGAGACCAGGGTTTGCATCACTCTTTGGGATCCCTGTGGCATTTGTTTTGGTACAGTGCTTTCTTATGTATTTGTGAATTTTCTTATGTATTATGTATGTCATTTTTCCTCTTATTTCTTCTCAGCTAAATCAAACAAGAGTGTAGGTAGAATACATTGAAACTGCACTGCTCTACTTGAAGTTTGCTTTAGCTTCTTGGTGTTTTCAACTATTTGGAGAGGATCCATGACTTCTCTTTCCCTCTTCAACTCCTCCTATGTCAAAACCATCCATCTCATTTGATTTAAAGTGCCAAATATAGCTGCCTATCTTGCCCCATTGAGCCCTTTGCAAGACTGAGCCTCATTCCCTGCACCCAAAATTTGCTTTGCCTTTAGAGCCAGCAAACACATCATTTTATCCAATCAAACTCCTTTACATCTATACCTAGCCTAAGATCAGTAATCAAATCAGTCATCTCAAGCCTTTAGTGATCATAATTAGCTGAGATTGACTCAGAGAGAGCCCTCTCCCGACCTAGTAGGGCTAGCTACCAGGCTGAGCGTGGTTTGATGTTGGCCCTAGATCCTACCTTTTCAGCCTGAGGTAAATCTAGGCTCTAATAGAAAGGATGGGGAATAGTTGGATCTCTATATATAAGAGCCACTTTCCCTGATATTGCATGTATAATTCTTAACTGTTCATATTTGTTAAACAATGATGCTGCCTATTTGGAACGAACTCTCATCTCTCAGCGAAATAGAGCAGACTACCGAGTATCGTAATAGTCTTACACTATTGCGAGACTCGGGTTTTCTTCTGTTCTTGCAGAAGTTTGATGGGCATGATAAAGAAGTGGCTTTACAATTTGTAAGGAGTTTTAGAAACAACCGAGTGAAAATTGGGCCTCTCAAATTTAAAATCACAGAGGAATTTATAACAGCAAAAATGGGTTTGGAGAACACTAGCAAACAATGGTTTAAAGACCAGAATCTAGAAAGGAAACAATGGCAACATTTTGTCATTGATAAGAAGATAGAGGTAGACTATAAGGTAGGAGTTCCGTGTAGTGCCCTGTTGGGTCAGTGGAAAGACCTCCTTTTCATCCTACAGAAATTTGTGACTTGCGAGGGAAGATACGCCTGCACCTTGGTATACCATTTTAGAATGCTGTAACATTTTGAAGCTAGCCGACACGTCAGGTGAAGGATGAATTTCCCCTATTTTCGGCTTAAGAGCTTGGAGAAAATGGCTAAAAGTGTGCATGGCAGAAGGGCAGACCAGGCCAACACAACGCTATATCACCACGGCGTGATAACAATTTTGGTCCTCAATAGCTAGAAGTGAAAGATATGACATGGGAGGTGTTGTTAAAATAGCTGCACAAAGGGATAGCCACTGGAAAGGAGATAGAGGACCTTGCCAGCACAAGCAAGGGCCTAAACAAAAATGAAAAGGGAAGTCCTTCTTGCACCAGTGCAAAATGGAAACGATTTCAAAAAGAAGAAAAGGCCTTATCTTCAAATAAGAAGACAACTAGTGCACCAGTTGAAGAGACCCCTTCAATGCCCAGAAATGACAACCTGTTAGTCCTTGTGGATGCAGCAAAGTTTGCAGAGGTCAAAGACGATGCTCTGTTGGTCGATTTTATCAAAAAGCACCAAAAAGAGAATAAAGTCTCTAATGCCGACAAAGAATCATAGTCCCCATAGGGCGTGGAATCCCCTCCTACACCAGTACAATAAGATAAACAAGTGCGAGAAGAAGAACCAAAAAAAGAAGCAAACGAGAAAGAAGTAGAAGAAGAAGAAGTAGGAGGAGAAGAATTCAAAGAACAAGATGCAGAATTCAAAGAAGAAAAGGGAGAATCTGAAAAAGAAGAGGCATAACCCACAGATAAAGAAGCAAAAGAAGAAGAAGTAGGAGGAGAATAATCTGAAGAAAAAGAGGCAGAATTTGAAGAAGAAAAGGCAGAATCTGAAAAACAAGAGGTAGAACCCACAGAAGAAGAAGCAGAAGAAGAAGGAGAGGTAGGAGAAGAAGAACCAGAGGAGGAATAACAAGAAGAAGAAGGACCAGAGAGAGAGGAGTTTCTTGATTTAACCATGGCGGATATGGAGCTCCCTAAGGAAGACGCAGCCCCTGCCAAAATAGAAAAGGAAAAATATTTGGTAACTCCTGCTGCTCAAGTAGTTGAATTAGAGCTTCAAGTGTAGAATTTACACCAACTCATAGTCAAAGTGCAAGAGGATAAATAATGGAGTAGAGGAGAATTGATGGTGGAGATCCAAAAAAAGAAAAGAGAAGTTAAAATCTGGAAGTACCAAGTTGTGTAATGTTTTAGGAAACTTAAAAAGGTGACAAAGAAATTAAAGAAAATTAGAAAGAAGAAGTTTGAAACATTGTAGGCAGATGACAATATGGTAGAGCAAGATTGAGCTAGAATGCTCAAAGTTTTGAATTTTTTACAGAGATAAAGAGTTGTGTGAGGACACACAATAGTTTAGGGATGGGAGCATGTTAGCCCCCTAATTTACTCTCTTTTGGCCATTTTTCCCTTCCTAAATTATAACCATTTATCACTATTTTACCTCTCTTATACACCCTCATCTTGCACCAGTCCAAGGACGATGACATATTTTTTATGAACTTTATATTTCATATTTTTAACTTAACATAGCATTAATTAATTATTGGTTACATGATTTCTTGCTTATAATCACTCTTGTAATTTATCGATATCTCTAATGTTTGTCTGGTAATCAAGTGCTTACTGTGACATCTAATCCTAGTGTAGGATCAGATCTTCCACCGGTGCCAACACAACGAATCTTTGCAGTAGATCCATACCTCCTTGATCACCACCTCATTTTGTGCTACTTTAGCTACGACAACAGGATAGATCTGAAGGCAGCCGAGTTCCATCCACAATAGCAAGGTAATCCAAAGGCAGTCAAGATTGAACTTATGAGGAACGAACAAATGGAGATTGGCTACAGCCAATTTTATTGAACTGCCTAATTTTGAAGGTCGAGAAGCTAAATTTTGCATATTGGATATGTAATTGGTTAAACAATCTTTTTTGGCCTGCGGGTAAAGATCTATATAATGAAGAATGTAAATGGGACGAGATAGTTTTTGGATAGAAGTTTGTATAGAATAGAGATATAACCAAGGAGGCAGTAACAAGCTTGTATTTTTGTTATCGCCCAAATCTGGGCTGGACTATGTAATCACACATGTATTTGCCTCTATGAATTAATAAGAAGCGAGCTCCACCTCATGTTTCATAAATTGTATTTTTGTGCTTCAAAGTTGATGAATTGATAAAGTACTGAGCAAAATTTCTATTTGAAAGGGAAATGCACTAGTTGGCTAGGGCCTAGCCAACCCAACACGTTTACCCTATTTTTTGTTCTTGTAATTTATGCTTATATTGTCAGCTGTGATTTAATTTCCAACACATGTATTTCTATTTGAGTGAAAACGTATCCACTGTGTGAAGTAGTTAAATTTCATTTCCTACACTTCATTTCAGATTTGGTTTTTCCCACCTAGTCTAAGCAAGAGAAATATACTTGCACCAGTGCACGTTGGTATCCTATTCATTTTCTGCAGTTCTGATTGATTTGGCTTTGCCCACATGGTCCAAGTAGGAGAAATAAACCTGCACCAATGCACGTTGGTGTGCTATTCATTCTCTGTAGTTTTGTTTGATTGGTTTTCCTCGCTTGGTCCAAGTAGGAGAAATAAACTTGCATTAGTGCACGTTGGTGTGCTATTTGTTTTCTGAAGTTTGTTTGATTGGTCCCCCCCCGGTCCAAACATGAGAAATTAACCTGCACCAGTGCACGTTGGTGTGATGTAGCAAGAATTTTTAGTTTACTTCCAGCAATTTCTTACTTTCATCAAATACTTCATCACAGGATAAATTATATGGATTGTTTCTTTATTTCTGCACTCCGTTAAAATTAGAAACATTCATTGTTATGTGTGCAATTTGATTTCACAACACTTGCAGTAACTAAGCACTTATTTCAAGAATTAATTTCCAAGTGCAAGAAGCTCTGATCTGGTGCAAGAACTAGTTTCTTGCCACAGGATCTGAGTGATTTAAACTTGAAAAAGTTCAAGCCCTTGCAGGAAGCAAAACACCTTTAGTACAGACGCCATTTATGCCCTCTGCATAAATCTATGTTCCTGCACTAGTGCAAGCAGACCGTGATATGCAGGATGGATTAGTGCAAGAAGGACACCTTTACATAAGCAGGTTTGAAGCGCCCATATGATGAGATTGCTAAAGTGTCTCTGCTAAGGAAAAACACACACTCAGTAGTTCATCAATAGTTAGCTAAAGTGATTGCCCCTTTATTTCTAAATCTCTTTTGCGAATACATTCTTCCTTATTCCACTCTTAGATTATTTTGATGGTTCAAGTTGCATTTTTTTCTCTTTAGTTTGATTCTGCAATCTTTCCTTTCAAGAAAGTAGCGATTGACATTAGAAATATGCATACCATCTCTGGCATTGCCGATGCTTCATCTCTAAGTTTACAAATCCCCCAGGTTGACAATTTAAGTGTTGAGGAGTTTACTTAAGTGTAATTCCTGCACCCAACACACATCATAATTCTCCTCACCTCGTAATAAACTCCCTGTTTGGGCATCCATAGTCTTAACCGGTTTCGACCTCATCCTCCTTTTCTTTGACTTGAATACTACCACGTGTGTGATGACTAATTGTTTTTTCCTTTTTAACTGAATGAAGGTGGCCAGGTTAACTAGCCACCTTTTGCTTATAAACCAACTTGTTCACAATTTTTACATTGTTTGATCACATTATGAAAATGAGAGAGTGGAAGAGAGATACTTACAGGTGGTAACAATACCTTATGCAGTTGTTAAATAAACGAGGTCTTTGATGTGTGTTGGTTGCATGTGATTTCTCCTCTTCTTTTATTATGATGATTTTCTTTGATGTGCAGGTATCTGGTGTTGATGATGATGTTGTTGCTGCTGCTAGGCTCTGGAGGAGCTTCTTCTACCTTTGGATCTCCATGCTTGAAACTTGCTGCAACCTATGATTTCTATTTTGTGGGAAAGGCTACTATAGGATTTCCTAAAGGATGTCCTGTAACTGCTTCTCCCCCAAAAATTTTAATCATATTCTACTTCTGGGACCTAAGAATGATTGGCATGGGTAGAGAGGAGGTTTAGGGGTTTGTGAATGGTAAAAAATAACCTTTAGGTGTTGTCCCCTTGCTCTTTGTATTCATTTTTTTCTGTGTTTTTTCTTGACAACTGTAAATTTTTTTGAAACTGATTTCTTTTTTTGATGAATGCATGGGTGATCAAGGTGGAGAGAGGTATGGTAATGAGATGGTGATGTAGGAATTTATTTCTTTGACACATTAAATTCATTTCCTTTCTCTAGGGCTACTTCCTTTAGGATTCCCAAGCCACTATAATTCCTACAGGGTCATCTTGTAGGTTTTCAGGGGATCTTGTAGGTTTACAGGGAATCCTATAGAAAACATAGAACCCTTGCAAGCTAAGGAAAATGAGTGAAGAAATGAAAGGAATGGTGGAATGATGAAGGATAATGAATGGATAAATAAAAATATGAGATGAATAGGTCCCTTTTGATTCTCTATTGTTGCTCTGATCGCCCTCCTACTGACCCACAAACAATATTTTCACAATTTTTCTTTTCTATTTATTTATTTATATTGTTTTTGAAAAGCATATAGTCTGCCTCAAACAGGTTTTCATCCTAGCTACTTGCTCTGGGTGCCTCAAGAGAGATTTTCACCCAGGGACCTTTTTATTTCTCTTTTTATTTTTTCTTTTTCTTTTTTCTTTGACACCATTGGGTCGTCTCAAGAGGTTTTCAACCCAACAGTGGGACTCAGGTGCCTCATGGATGTTTTCACCTGAGTCTCATTTTTTTTCTTTTTCTTAAGGGCTTGATGAGGTAGGAGCTGATACTTGCTCCACCACCATCACTATTTTGTTGTTACCATTAGTGTACTCTTGTTTTGATGATGGCCTTTTGTAAACTTTCAATCTTTGCCCATTAACAAGTAAAGGAATGGCTTTTGAATCTATGGTTTTGATCTGCACTGAATCATTATCATGAAATTTCTCTATAACATAAGTTCCTAACCATCTAGTCCTTAACTTTTCCTTGAAGTCTTTATATCTAGAATCATATAAGAAATCCCAATCACCTTCTTGAAATTCCTTGTCCTTGATTTTCTTGTCATGCCAGATCTTCCTCTAAATTTGAGTTAACTCTGTGTGTAGGAGGCTTGCATTCTGGACTCATCTAACCCATTCAACTGGAGAAATCTCTCTTTTTTTGCGTTGTTGAGATCTATGTCTAGTTGGGCTACCATCCCCAATGTATTGTACTCAAATTGAATGGACGATAGGGCCTTTTTCCCATAGACCAACTCATAGGGTGTGAATCCAGTGGTGGTATTCCAAGTGGTATTGTAGACCCATGTGGCCTCAACTAGTATATCGGCCCAATAGTTTCTACTGGTTCTAACCACTTTGGTCAGGATGCCCTCCAGCGCTCTGTTGGTCACCTCCACTTGCCCATTAGCTTGTGGGTGATAGTGAGTGGGGGTCCTATGCTTGATCTTGTGCTAGCTTAACAAATCTTTAATCATGTTGGATGTAAATTGGCTGCCTTGATTAATGACTAGCTCTCTAGGGTACCCAAACTTGTAAAAGACATTTTCCCTTAAGAACTCAACCACCTTCTCCTCTGTTGCTACCTTGGTTTTAGCGCACTTAGTCAGATAGTTAGTGCACACAATGATGTACTGCTTTTTCTTGGAAGGAGGGTCAATAGGTCTAGTGAAATCCATGCCCCACTTGTCAAATGGCTTGAAAGTGATCCAGACTTAAACAGGAATGCAATAAAATACAGAGATAACCATATACACAAATATGCAGCGGAAATAATACTTCATTTCATTAATGGAAAATACTGAAATATGCTTACAACCGGAAATAGAAATAAACCAGCTAGTGCGATGGTAGCTTATCTCTGAGAAGAGATGTGTGGCTACATGCCTCTGAACCGTGTTACAATGAGGCTCCAAGGCCTATTTATTGTTGAGAAACAATGGAAAAACCCTTCACATTCCAAAACCTAACCCTGGAAGATGAAACGCCAAATTGTGGGCCCTGTTTTTGGCTAAGTTGGTACATCAACTTCCCGGGGTCGCGAATTGGTCGTCTTATCTCCGTTTGACGTGCATGATAGCCCGTTGGAAAGATATCTCCGAGGAATACGACGGAAAAGACAATTTTTAGATAGAAAAATCGCTGGTGGTAGATTACCCAAAAAACGTCGTTTAGGGCCTCAAAACGGCTTCGGAAGTTTAGGACCCGAAAAACTGCTAAAAATAGTAAACTGTGCTATAATTAAGGAAACTGAAAGAACTGAAAGAAGCACTAGAGGGTATCCACGTGGAATTAGTAGGTGGCCACCAATATCCACCTGGATCATTCCTCCCCCCTTAGGAAGCAATGGTCCTCATTGCGTTGAGTTCCTCCATCTACTGAACTTGTCCTGCAATCTCTGATGTGTCCAGTAATGGTGGGAAGCATGGTCGACGACGGTCCACATTGAACACTTGGCATAGGCGAAGGAATGGAGGAATGATGTGTGCCAAAGCATTGTTTCCCGTAGCCTTGGTAGTGGTGTAAGGACCATGTCGGAGTGGTCTGAGCTTCTGATGGGTTCTGGTAAAGTGTTCTTTCTGTCGATGCAACCAGACTTTGTTGCCCACCTGAAACTTGTGTGGTACCCCTGTGCGTGAGGAGAAGTTGCTCCTATGTTTTGTCATGACCGTATCCCTTTGCTGCTACTGCTGCGTGGAGGAGCCCTTTGCGGGGGTCATGGATGTAGCAAAGATCTTCCCCTTACTTTGGGGGTGAACCAGACAGGAAATAAATTTCCTAGTCTATGATATGAGCTTGCTGCCTTTCTTAGCAATGATCAAAGAGGCGGCGGTAGGTTGGGCTACCTCCGGTATCCTGTATAATGAATTATCCAAAGAAATAATGACAACACGAGGCCTTGACTCATACACAACATGTCGCCTCCACAAGTATGGCTGGCCTAATAGTACATCACAAACATCTAGAGGTGTAACATCACACAATACCTCGTCCGTGAAGGGCTTGATGCTGTAGGTAAGGCGGCACTGCTAGCGAACTTTGAGATCTCGTCCTTCATGAATCCACCCGATACTGTACAACTACGGGTTTGGTGCGGTAGGCCCAACCGCTTCACGACCTCTGCTGAAATAAGGTTCTTTGGGCTGCCACTGTCGACAATGAATTGCAGCGGCGAACCCTTCACCCACATCTGTGAGTGGAAAAGACGTTCCCCCTCCTCTGGCTCTTCGGGCTCATTCTTCTGGATCTTGGCAGTGGCAACAGTGGCGCTTGGATCCGCATCAATGATCTGGCTTCCCTTTGCCATTCCCTTTGTCGGGTTCTGGCTCAGGGTCGGAACATGTATCTGATTCGGAAGCCTTCAACTCGGCCACCAATGACTGCTTGGTCCGACACTCACTTGTGTTATGAGTGGGACTCTTGTGGAACTCACACCACTTTGCTGTGTCCTTCTTCGGCTTTGTGGTGTTGTTCTTTTCTTGCGGCTTCGAAGGGTTGTCTTGGTTCACCCCGCATTGGCTTTGTCCTTTGGGCTTCGGATTAGAAGATCCAAAGTCTCGCTTATTTTGTTTGAACTTTTGCTCGATTTTGACAGCGTATCGGTATGCTGTGCCGAGTGAGGAGATGTTCAAGAACTCCATCTCTTCCTGGATGTATCCGTGTAGGCAGCCACGGTATTTGAGTACCAGATGCAGCTCAGAATCTTTGATACCCAGCTGTGTGCGAAGGGTATGAAAAATGTTTGTGAACTCTGGCACATCTTGATCTCGTCCCTGCCGCAGTGTGGTCCATTTGATGTATTTGTCCTCATAGCTTTTGACAGGGTAGTACTACTCCTTGATGACATCCCGGAAGTCATTCCAAGTGGGTGCGACCGAAAATAGTGAGCCTGTGCTTTCATCCTTCTGCTCGCAGTAGGTTTCCCACCAGTGCTTGACGTGGGGGGCTGCTTTGAGAAGAGCGAAAACAATCTTTTCCTGACTTGAAAATTCATGAACAGAAAAATACCCATCTAG
>APFE030606924.1:4384-33802 GCA_000404065.3 Pinus taeda
GCTCTAGAAATGACCACAAGTAACTTTTTAAAGATGAAACTCGCGCCTTTTGACCTTTACAGGGGTACGCACCCAACCCTTGACATACAGAGCGTACAAGTATGCAGGTATAATGAACTTGGAGTTGGTACACACAGGTAAGGTAGAGAGAACCTGCATACCCAGAGATAAACATGATTTTTAAATACTTTCTCTCTTTCTTGAAGTTTGACATGGAGAGCAGAGGTATAAGGCTTGCCAAGGAGGATAGTATGACTGTTGATGGAGCCATACTAACTGCAGATAGTCATGGTGACAAATTTCAGTGTAACAACCTAGTTTGTGTAAATCATGTGTTACAGTGATGATGTGTTTTCCATCACTTGTTGAAGCGACAATGATGTTTGGCCTTGTTTTGATAGCTGGAGTATTGTTTCCACTTTATGTAAACATGACCAAAAGTATGTGTTATAAACTTGTGGTACGTATGGGATGCTTAGCTCATTTTGGTCATAGAGCTAAACATGTAGTTTGCAAGATATTGTACTTGAATTTTCCAGGGGATGCAAGTATCTGCTCATCGCTTATGGCTCCGAAGGATAAAGGTGAAAGAGAAGGAAATATGACCTATTAAGACACTTGTGGTGCAAACAAAGTACAAATAGTTGCAAATTAATTAATGCTTTTGGAGGACCAAAAGCTTCTCGAGGATTGATCCAGGTGTATCTTCAATAAAGTACTAGTGACATGGTAGAAAGGCTCAAAACTAAAAGTGGAAAATTCTAGATGAACTCAAAATCAGATCGAAGTGCTCATCACCAAGATTCCAACGGTGTGAACGACACTCAAATCTGAGTCCAGATGACAAAGTTAGAACAAGTCAAAGTTTGAGTTTGACTTGTCTAGGTGGCAAGAAGAAGATGACATGGCAAAGCTTCAACGAATGAGGGTGCGCCATGTGGTAGGTCCACTGGGCCCCAAATATCTGTTATTTGTGAAAAGGAGGAGTGCTTAAGGAATAATCGGCCCCTGGAATTCCCGATTACGATTGTGATATCACATATCGCAGGCCGAAGGAAGAACATAAAGGTAAATCGGTCCCGACAGGACTTTGTTGCGATGTGATACATATCACATATCACATATGACAATTGCATAAAAGGGTTTGTGTTTGCGAAGCGGTCTAGCTGTAATCACCGATTGTGATTTGCGACAGGATTGCCTGGATGCGATATTTATAAACTGTATTATGCAGACTTGGGTCTGTCCAACGATGGAAGCTGCCAATTGCAAGTTGTGATGCACTGCCAAATGTGAAATTTCATATGTTGTGTTTTATAATCTCGGTGGGTCTGCTATATCGTAGAGCGCTGAAGCATGGGTTGGTTTGTACGCTGATTGTTCCCGTCGATTGCGATTGCGATGGGGACTACTAGATGCGATATATTATATGTCGTATTTTATAATTCTGACGGGTCTGTGTATCACAGAGTGCTGTTATTTGGGCTTGGTCTGTCTACCGATATGAAAAAACGTTGATTCTATGTTAAAGTCGCTGAGTTTGGAGAAACGTAGATTTTTTGTCTTGTCTACCATTTTGAGGTTTCAAATGAATGGTATGTTTTGACTGTTCGATAGAGTTTTCCCTATTTGAAAAGGTTTATTTCTGTTCCTTATTCGGGCTCGAGAACCTCTATTGGAAAACACCCTTTTGCTTAACTTGGCCTATGGTTAGAACTGCCCAGGTTTTGAGGGATTGTGCCACCAACTTATTTAAAGGACCATTTCAGAGGAAAGGGGGAGATCAGAGAGAAGCGCAGGTTTGTAGAGCACGACAGGGCACCTGCTCCTGGGAGGTGGCTGGAGCCGTTCCTCAGTAATTCAGGAGGTTCCGAGAAGGTTGCAAAAGGCTCGATTATTCAAATGGGGTGTTCAGATAGGCGTTTTTGCACTATTTTTCACCTAGAAGTTAGTGGTATAGTTTGTTTCTAGAGATGGGCTCTCTATATGGCAACTATCTTCCATATTTGAGGTATAAGGATGTTTATGTAGAAATATGCTTGTACTTCTCTCTTTTCATGCCACTTAATAAAAGAAGTCCTCCCCACTATTGAGCAAGGCCTAGAGATGTAGCCCAAATTGGGCGAACTTCGTAATCAAATCTCTGTGTCATGATCTTCTGTGATGATGTCTCTTTGTCTTCATTTTTTATGCTTATTTTTTTATGGTTTTTAAGCACTGTAACTCATGTCAATTCTGATGCATCTATAAGCAAAAAAAAATCCTGGATTAGTGCATGAGCACATTGGGAAGAAGGGAAGGTGAAAGGTTTGACCTTAAGGATTGTGCCATTCGCTCAAAAGGAAAGGAGACATCTAGGAGAGTGCAATTTGACTGTTCAAAGACAAGAGGAATCTTACTTTAGCCTTCCCTATTGTTCCATGCGCTCTAGAGGGAAAGACTAGGCCAATCTTGGGTGCAAAACACATTGGGGAAGGGGGAAGGGTGAGGCTTCAACCTTCGGGAGTACTCCATGCACTCAAAGGAGGAGGATGCTTGAAAGGGAGTGAAATTTTCTTCAGCAAGGGGTCACTGTTCCATTTTAGTGCACTTTTCATCCTAGGCTAGCATAGTCTGACCCAACAGTGGGTGCTTGACATTTGGAGTGCACTTTTCATTAAGGGAGGCCACAGGGATGAAGCCACCTTACCTAAAAGGGTTTTCACTGCACTGGGAGGATAAGAGGATCTTTGCTCTGCATGTTTTGGCTCTGAAAAAGGGTGAAAGAGGTCCATGCTGATATCTAGGAGTTCTATATGTGTTATGTAAGGAAGAGGTGACCAAAACTAAGTGAAGTGAGTTAGTATGAGAAAGAAGGGTCAAGTGACTACCCTTGGGAGGATCATAATGTGCAACAAATTTTGGGTAATATTGAGAGGGACTTATTGTACCAACCTTTAGGAGTTGTATTTCATCATTGATGCCTATGAACAGGTTGAGACTTACACCCGATAAAAGGGATAAGGCTTCACAACTTACACTGGGCTGAAGGACCAAGAAGGGATTCAAAATGGCTAAGTGTGGGATCAGTAGAGTGAAAGAGGGAAATGCATCCGAACATGGCTCAAACTTGGATCACACACAGAAAACCACTAATACAAACTGGAAAGATACACATGACTCATGAATGACAATCACACCTCGAAACAACAACAAAGCGACACTTATGTTTAAGTGCGATTGTTTAAACGACACATTACGATGCTTAGAACACAAGATACGACAACTAATTGCCGACTGTGATAAAATGGTGAGCTAAGTTGTAGGAATGTGTCTAGTGCATATTATAATCATATGTAAGACTATATAATGTAGAAGAGTACACTAGAACTAACTTTGGTGATGTGCAAAGGCGTGACACATGTAGGAGTGAAAATAACAAAAGAGACACCTGTGACATGGGGAAACACAAGATGACACTTGCAAAATGCGAACAACCTTGAAAGCGACACATGATAGAGAAAATATAACATGAAAAAAGCCACCTATTAAGTGAAAACAAACAAAATTGATAACCACAAATGTGAAAGCGACACTTGTAAAATTGGAACTACGCAAAAGACGATAAATAAGAAAAATCGCCAAAATAGAAGTACAAATGCAACAAGGTGAGGGGGACTATGAGTAAATATGCACAATGGCCGTTGAAATTTGTTGAAGATCACATATGCACCGTCTTGATGGATGGTGTTATGCCTGTCCAAGCTTGTATAAAGGAAGTGCGTTCCTAAACTCATCAAGCAATGAGCATGTGTGTGCAAGTGACTTGACAAACTAAAATTAAGAAGACTTAAACGCTTTTTAAAACATCAAGCAACCATGGAGTAACCGTAGAGCGATATATCGTAAGATCCTAAGTAGGCTCCAAAATTCAAGTGTGAGAAAAATTTTGGAGGGTGTTGATCATAGCAACAACACACCCTAAAACCCTAAATCTTAAAGGGATCATAAGAGGCAAAAATGTCAATATACTTGTAGATTCTAGTAGTACTCATAATTGTATAAACATTGATCTTTCTAACCAACTTAATCTTTATGTATGTCTAATAAAATACTTAACCATGACTGTCACTACTAGACAAAAGTTCGAAGAGATAGGAGAATTTCATAAGGTTGCAATCCATATACAAGAACTAGAACTACAGACAAAATTCTTTGCCCTACTGCTCCAAGAAATGGATATAATGCTAGGTGCAGATGGTTAATACAATTAGGAAGCTATAGTACAAACCTTGAAGAATAGTTCATGGAGTTTAATGGAAAAGACGACATTATAAATTATATGGTGTTGATGCTCCCAATTTCAAGGAAGATGCAAATACACATAAGAACTTCACTAACTCACAAGGCCCAAACAAAGTCAAAATAATAAACACCATTCCATAGCAATGTGCTCAACTAAAGAAAACCCTACTTGTTATGCTTGAGGACAAAGCATCTCTAAGAAAGTGGCAATGTTATAAATAAAATATTCTTGAATTTTTAATTAAATAAATAAATTAGAAAATGATAATAATAAAAACAATTACATAGTTAATTAATTAATTAGTAACACCATTAGCTATGAAATGTCAAAGAATGTGACCATACACCTTCATAGCCAGTGAATTGCCTATATAGCCAGTGAATTGCCTATATAAGAAAATATCTAGAAAGGCTTATAACCACCATTTAGTTCTTATTCAATAATAATACAATTACTTATTCACACTTATATACACAATTGTTTCTTACATACTGGTATTCTTACTACTAAATATCATTCATTCATTAATAAAATATTTATTGCTTCTCAAACATATCAGTGTCTTCTATAATCGATTTCTGCTTCTAACACAAAAAAATAATAAATAAATATTACTCACACTGGCCCAAATTTTTTAAAAAGGTGTATCATTTACATTGTCGTAGTTATCTCGTATATAAACTTAAGATTTTTTATTATTAAAACTAAATATAAAATTATTAATAAAAATAAAATTATTAAATTTATAATTATATATATATATATTATATATATATATTATATTTTTGCCAAATTTGGTTTTAGCCTATGAAATTAAAAATCACAAAAGTTCTATGATTTTTTTGTTTTTATATATTTGGCATTGAGTTTGGATTTGGAGTATACATTACAACTATTTTTAATTAGCAAAGGGTTTATTTTTTTTAAATGTAAGGAAGCAGATTAATGGCCTAAGACTCGGAGACATTTGGTATAAGTGAAAGCCTACCTTTTTATGGACCACCAACGAGTAATTCCAGGTAGTGAGGTTTTCCTTATAACAATGATAAGTTAACCTGCATTTGTGGATAACAATCAATAATCCTTGTCCCATTGTTTATTTGACAAGAAATTTGGTAGGAGTGTAAGTTTGCCTTTTTATGGACCACTAACGAGTAATTCCAGGTACTGAGGCTTTCCTTAATAACAATGATAAGTTAACCTGCATTTGTGGATAACATCAATAATACTTGTCCCATTGTTTATTTGACAACTGAATTATGATAGATTTTCTCACTATAAAAAAAATATTATGCATTGAGTTAGACAAATTAATAGTTATCGAGAGAGGTTTCGGCGAAAATCACATCATCATTCATTTGTCGACGCGTTTCGAACCAACAAGTGTGATTCAACTTGTTGGATTAAATATGAGTTTGGTTAGTTTAGTTTTTTTAGGGTGGTTAACGTTTTTGTGGTTTATTTAATAATAATAATAATAATTGGTTAATTTAGTATATTTTTAGGTTGGTTAATGTATTTGTGGTTTTTTTATGAGGTGTAGATTAGTTATTTCATGCGGGGTTTAGTTTTTATTAAATTTGGTTTAAATTTCAATTATTTGTGGATAGATTTTTTTCTATCTAACATTATTGGGGTTGGCTTTAGCTTAAAGATCATCTTAGTAATGGAAAAAGAGAAAAGAAAAAAAAGAGCATTTGTGACTTGCTAGACTAATATGTAGTTTAAAAAAATATCCTTAGAGTATTTAAGTTGTTAAATTCAGTGTGGCGTGGAACTAATATGTTGTTTAAAAAATTGTCCTCGGAGTATATAACTCATCAAATTCACTTAGGGATTGTACTTAACCTGAGCCACAACAACCCTTAAGATGGCTAGATTCTTTTGGTGTCTCTTCCTCCTTACTACCACAAATTTCTAACTTTAAACACCCTATAGAACAAAATACTCCAAATCTAATTACACTAACAAAATTTGACTCAAATTTATCATTTTATTTATATATATTTATTTTAATATCTATCATAAATATCAACTACTCATTTTATATTAGGACTATAATTATGATATGAACTTGGTTTGCATTATAATTTTTCATATTATAGAATATATGTTATTACCATCTTGTGATTCACCTTTTTTCTCTCACTCGCTCTACCTCTAGCTCCCCTCCCCCCCTTCCACATCTCCGCCTCTCTCCCTCTAAGGGGTTTTCTTTATTATAATCAATTATGCTAGGTGGTGTCGCTACTTTAGTCTTGAACTTTTTTTATACTTGGTTTTCCTATAATTCCACTAGTCCATTTTCTATCAATTTTTTGATGTTAGATTATATGATAAGTATATGGTTATTAACATTTTATGGTTTTCCCTTTTCCATATACATTTTCCCTCATTGAACCTACAACTTTTATTTCATATTATCAACTATGTATATCATTATTATTCATGTTTTTATAAAGATGATTAATTGTTTTTTCATTTATTTTTTGGTTTGATATCTATAAATAGAAAGTAAAGATTTGAATCCTTGGTATAAATGATCCATAATACTGAGTAGCAATCTATACCTTTGGTCAACTAGTAGAAAATTACCTCTATGGGGATTCTTACCACCACCCATCACAAAAATTTGGGGTACTAAATGGTCTTGCCAGAAGAGCTTTGAGGATCTCTGATAATGAACATGCTGAACAAAAATTAGACCATTAGACCAATGTTTTCAAGAAGATAGGCTACATGAATAGAGATATTAAAAAAACTATCATAATAGTTAAAATACTATCCCTCATGGAATTATCAGAACTCTTAGACTTCAAGGTAGAAAGCATACCTACCCTACATCTGAGGTGTCAACAATAAGATTGCAAAAATCCTAAGGAAGGATATTATGAATTCATTTAAACTAGTAGAGACCATTAGATAAAAAATAAGGTCCATCAAAGACAACATTGACCATCGTCAACTCAAAGGTGTTTACAAAGTTTCATGTTGTGAAGTGCTATATTGGAAAAATAGAAAGATATTTTCAAGTAAGGATAAAGGAGCACGAAGAAAATATTAAAAATGAACGTCTCTACACATATTCACTTGCAAAATATCTTATCAAATCTAAGCACTATGTTCTCATTGAAGAAACCAAAATAATTGCAACAAGGAACCACTATTATAAATTACGATTTAGGGAAGCATTGGAGATAATCAAACATTCGTACAATCTAAATAGGGATGGAGGCATAAAGGTTAGTAGTAATTGGCTACCCTTTATTTCTCAAACTCATAAGAATGAAGCCTAGTGGTTTATCTTGTTTCTTATCTTGTTTACCCTCATCCCTCGTGATTTATTTTCTCCTCTAGTTTACCTTTGTTCTCCCTTTGTTTTTCTTTGCTCTCCCTTTACTTTTCCTCCTCATCCCATTTAGCTTTCTCATTACCCTTTTTTCCTCTACTGTCTCTTTTGTTCCTCATGTTTGCTGCCTTCATCCTATCATATTATTAGTTTTAATTCTTAGGGTTATAGATTTCCTTATATATTATTTGGTACTATTAGTCCATCCATATTAATTTATTATTATTATCCTTATTTTATTATAGTTTTATGCATTGTCATATCATCATCATTTTTCCATCTACATTATTATATAATCTTTATCATTGTTTTAACCCCAAGGGATAGCTTAGTTGGTCGAGTTTCCATCGCTAAGTACCTTTCCTATTGGGAGGCCATGAGGTCAAATATCCTCAATGCCATTAGGGTTAGGTTAGTTCAACAAGTAGACCCCTTCAGGTTGATTTGCCTCAATTATTACTTGTGGATGTAGCAACCACTTAGTGTCCATGAACCACAGTCGAAAAAAATTCGTATTTATCAATTTTACATTATTATTAGTATTATTATTATTAATGATATTATTAAATTTATCATTATTATTATTATCATATCATCATTATCATACCATTAGTATATCATTGTTATTATGATTGCATCATTCATGCTATTACCTTTTACCTAGTCTTTTATGATCATATCAATTAGTATTTAGCTCTCTAATAATAACATTTAAATTTAGGGTTTTATATATTTTTAGGTTTTTGGTCTTCCTCATTGATTTCTAGAACCGAACCTTACACTTTTCTTGAAATAATCTCGTTGCATTTATATTTATTGTTGTCCTTTGCATCATGTTATCTCAATTTATTGTCTTGATGATGAATCTGGTTGGTGATTCAAAACATAGACTCAAGTTGAACCTTGTGGACCCTCTACACATACAAACCATAAGAATTTGTAGATAATCAATGGTCTAGTTGTTTTCATATGCATAAATAAATTTCATCTATGTTTACATCTTCCTTTAACTTGTTAGGCAAGTTTCTTGTAATAACACAAACTCATAACTTAGATCTGCAATAGTTCCTATAGAATAGTGCATAAAGCTATTTTTTAATCATATTTCTCAACAATAATGAATATTTTGTCTACAACACCACTAATGGCATCAACCAGTGATGATCAACCACAGGAAAATTAGGATTTTGGTAGTATTCCTTTAATCCTTGTTATGAGTGTATGTTATTTCCTTACATTTTGAATTATGTTTTATGTAAACTGGTTAGGTTAATAACACTTCCTTTTCACCTACAATGGTTTCACCTTCTTCAAGTCGAGCTAGCTATAATTAGTAAAGTATTAATAAACTAGACCTTTTCTAAAGCATTAGTTGGATTTCTTTGTAATTGGGTTAGATGGATTTCTAGTAATAGCCATGAATTTACTTGAACCATAAATGTAAGTCCCAAGGTGTCATTTTCCCATTCATTAGCTAACATCATTGACATAGGTAGCTGCATAAAGAGAGTGTGGCTTGGACATATAGTGCACAACACCTCTAAAATCTGTATGGACCGTGGGTTGATGATTAAAGTTGGAAACTATGGGAAGGTAGCATTCTTGCTGCAATTTTCAAGCGCACCATCGACCTTCTATTTCCTCAGTAGTTTATATTCTCAAACATCATACATCATGTTATAGTACCACTTTGGTCTCTTGTGTTTGCATTCCTAATTTAGCTATGAGAATCTTTCTCTTATTTACTAAAACCCTCCTTGGAACTTCTCCTTTGATGCTTCCAATTTTGAGCCCTATTTGATTTCAATACCAAAACTTGTTCTTGCATCAATGATATTTTCCCATACACTTTTATTTTTGGATATCATTTGAAGAAGTTATGACTTCTCCTAGTTCTCCCACTATTTGTTCCACAAATTGCTCCAAAACCAACATAATCCTACAAATTCGCTCCAAAATCCGCTAACTGAGTAAGAATTTGTCTGCTTCATGGGCCTTAACCTATCAGTCGTATCGCAAATCACTATCATCGTAAAATGTTGGTGGATTGTCTTGTAAACAAAGCGGCTATTGTGCGATGTGATATGGGCAGACCTGACGGGAACTTAAACTGTGGCTCATAAATGTATCGTGTCCGGGAAATTATCGCTCATCACAATCGGCGAGGTTTGGTAGGCTGAAGGTCTTATTAACACAACAAAATGTTGCGATAGTGATATCGCGGACCTAACGGGACATTAAACTACAACATATAAAATATCGTGTCTGGGGTCTTATCGTTCATCGCAACCGATGAAGAACCAATGAAAATATTATGTGGGACTTGTGTTTCCTGTGATATGTCATTGCGATATCACATTGCAACCCAACCTTCCGGGGTCGATTTCTGTAATACTCGCCCATCTGCGATATGTGATTGCGATTAGATTGCATCATAGCTTGTCTACGTCGGGGCCAATTTTTAACACCTTTCTACCTACGACTGCGATTTGCAAAATGTGGGGAGAAATGGCATCCTTCCACTTGGTGCGTCCTCATTCGCTGAAGACCTTGCCACATCATCCCCATCCTTCCATGTAAACAAGTCAAACTTGAACTTTGACTTGCTCTAAGTTATGCATACGATCTCAGATTTGAGTGTAGTTTGCACCGTTGGATTCATAATGACGAGATATTCAATCTGAAGCTGACTTTAACAAGATTTTGACACTTTGACTTTTGAGCATAAACTTGAGTGCCTAATCACTCCTCCCCACTGTAAGCCTTTTGGACCCCAAAATATTATATTCAATTATTGAAAAAATGAGGGTATTGTTCCCTCACCTTCCCCTCTTCAATCCATTTGGCCTTTTATGGATTTGTACCTTTGAGACCCACTCGAATATAATCAAGATTTCCCCTTTTTGATGACCTCATTCTTCTGTCAAGTATGGTGTCTTGTTCAAGCTCATCAAGAAATTCTCGAGAAAAATCTTCAATTTATGGAATATGTACACTTTCTCCTTGATCTTCAATCAAAGAAGGCTCATACAATCTCAAATTTTCAACATTAACAACAAAATAAATTTGCATATATGAAGGCAAATCAAGCTTGAAAGCATTCTTACCAATCTTTTCCAAAATTTTAAATGGACCATAACGGATTGGTTTCAACTTTTTACCTTCACCTTGAAGCCTTTCCTTGCTAATGTATAGCCAAACTTCATCACCTACTTGAAATTGATGATCCAGACGATGCTTATCATGCCTTGCCTTATACTTGCCTTGACTTTTTCTAGTTGTTCTTGAACTGTTTGGTGAATCAACTGAATTTTCTCAATGAATTTATTTGTTGTTTCTATGTTGTTATGTCCATCTACAACTACACCTTTCTCAAAGATGAAGTCCAAAGGTGATTTAGGCAAATAACCAAGACATGCCTCAAAGGGCGAAGTTAGAGTAGAAGAGTGTTTTTCTCAGTTGTAAGCATGCAGAATATAATGCAATTGTTCATCCCACAACTTAGGATGTTTGTTGCAATATCTTCTTAGCAAATGAATAAATGTCCTATTACCACTTCAGTTTGACCATTTGTTTGTGGATGGAAGGTTGTAGTTTTCTTCAACTTGGTGTCCATCAAGTTCCATAAACTTGAATAAGAATTCCTAACAAATTGGGAATCATGATCACTTACAATAGAAGTAGGTAATCCAAAATGAACCCATACATTTTGAAAGAAAATTTGAGTTGTTTGTTCAACTGTAATTTGCTTTTACAAGGCATTAATATGCACATCTGGCTAAACCTATCCACAACTACATACAAATAATCATGACCTTTTCTTGATAAAGGAAGACCTCCTACAAAATCCATAGAAATTCTCTCCAATGGATGTGAAGGCACTGGAAGTGGTGTGTACAATCCTAGTTTTCTATTACTAGGTTTACTGACTGCACACAATGAACAACCTCTGATAAAACATGGCACACTTTCAGGCATACGAGGCCAGTAAAAATACCTCTAAAAATTTTCCATTGTTTTACTTACACAGAAATGTCCAACAACAAGAGAAGTGTTCGCTTCCCTTGTGACATTTACTCTCTCCCCCTGTGGAACACAAAGTTTCCCCAAATGATACAACAAATTATCATGTACATGGTAGTCTAATTCCTCAACTTGGTGGCCTTGACTCAAGTTTGAATATACCTCTTGAAAGTCAGTATCAAGTGTGTATTATTCAACATAAATTTAAGGTAAAATAGAATTATTCTTGAGTAAAATGGCTACATTAACAACCAGTCTAGAAAGCATATCAACAACTCTGTTATGAATACCTTTCTTGTACCCGATTACCTAGTGGAATTTATGTAAGAATCCCATCAAACGAAAGTGCCTTGATTGCGGCAATTTTGTCTGAGATTGCAGATATTACAAAAGCTGATGATCGGTGTGTATAAAGGTTTCTTTTCCCATCAAGTAATACTTCCATTTCTTCACACTTTACACCAATGCGTAAAGCTCTTTATCATATGTAGGATAATTAATAACAACACCATTAAAAATTCATTGGTCGACGCGTTTTGAACCATCAAGCATGGTTCATCGTCAGGACAAGATGAAGAAATAGAATGTGGTTATCATCAAATGTAGTCATTTCTTTCTAGTCGTTGAATGATAGATATCTCTATTTAACTTGTTACCACGTTCTGGTTCTTCATCTTGTCCTGACGATGAACCACACTTGTTGGTTCAAAACACGTCGACCAATGAATTTTGATGTGATTAGCGCCAAAAACCTTCTCAATAAACATTGATATGGATCATAGAAGCCTAAATTCAACCATTAAAAATATCATAATGAAATGAAATGGTCTTACCATGCTGTGAAAATACTACATCCAAGGCGTAGTCACTTGCATATGTCTGTATTTCAAATCATGTTGTTTCAAATCCGGTAATGCTAAAATTGGGGCTGAACTGATATTTTGTTTTAAAGCATCGAATGCCTTTTGTTGTTTGCCTCCCCACTAGAAGACAACCTTCACGCTGATCAAAGCATGTAGTGGAGCATCTATAGAAGAGAAATTGGCAATGAAATTCCTCCAGTATTGCGTTGCTTCTAGGAAACTCCTTACTTCTGTGACTGATTTGGGTATTGGCCAATTCACAACGACCAAAACTTTAGATGGGTCAATATTCAACTCACCTCCACTAACTATGTGGCCCAAATACACTAAGGAAGTTTTCCTGAATTCACATTTAGACATCTTCAGAAATAATTGTTCTTTTCTCAAGACATCCAACACTTTCCTCACATGCTTGACATGCGCTTCTCATGATTTGCTAAATATCAAAATATCATCTAAATAGACAATTACAAACTCATTAAGAAAGGATCTTAAAACATAATTCATAACTCTCATGAATGTAGCTGGATCGTTAAAAAGACCGAAAGGCATAACTAGCCACTCAAAAAATCCTTGTTTGGTTTTAAAAGCAGTCTTCCAAATATCCCCGTCAGTTATTCTAACTTGATGATATCCACTTCTCAAGTCTAATTTAGTGAAATATTTCTCATTCTTCAACTGATCTAACAAATCATATATTTTGGGCAGTGGATATCGATTCTTTATGGTAATTTTGTTCAAAGTTCGATAATCTACACACATGTGCCATGTTCCATCTTTCTTGGGTACCAAAATAATTGGTGAACCACATGGTGAAGTAGAGGGATGAATTACACCTTTATCTAACAATTCCTGGGCTTGTTTCTTAATTTCTAAACTTTCCAGAATTGACATTCAATACATACTGATATTTGGGAGTGCACTACCTTGCTGTAGCTGAATTTCATTCTGAATTCCCCTTTTTGGTTGCAATCCCTTTGGTTCTTGAAACATGTCTCCATATTTATTGAGAACATCAACCAATTCAGCTTTCAGCTCCACGTCACTGCTTACAAAGGATTCATGCTCTACGTCATTCTTCTGCTTGATCATAAGGAGCACGAGACTTTTGCTGGAATTGACTAGTCGCTTCATTTGCCATGCGCTTGCCAAAGACATATTAAGCTTCCTACGATGGGATCTCACAATATAGTCCACCCCATCTTTGAATAGATGATATTTGTTCTCAAATCTATGGAAAACGACTTTCCTGTCATATATATATAGGCTTCCTAACACAATTCTAGAAATATCTAGCGACACTACATCTCATTCGACTTCATCAATGAAATTGGCAGTAATAGCAGACCTGAAAATGCCTTTTCGTGTGACCTAAAGATTCGCATCCTTGGTTATCTAACCCAATGGATACGGTTTATGATGAGGCACAGTTTCCAAATTCAATTTCTTGACCAAGTCTGTAGAAATTAAATTTTTCTGGGATGCACTATCAAACAACGTATCAATCTTGGTGTGTTTTGAAATAACTCTAATATGGAACAACTCAATTCTTATTTCCTTATTTGAAATGTTGTTGGAGTTATTTGTTGCGCTGGTGCTTGCCATAGATTTTCCCTTAGTGATTATGGCTGCAATCTTTGATTCATCACCCGAGTCAAAACCCAAGTCTTGTTGTACAACAATGTTTGTCTTTTGTTTCCCTTTATTGTTAGATTTCTTCGGTCTTAATTCAGGATGAAGCTTCCAATAATGCGCTTCATCATGACCCTCTTTGGAACAATTCTTCCACACGGGTTTCTCCCCTTCTTTCTTAACAGAAGCATTTTTCTTCTTCTTTCCTTTGAAATTATTTCCTTTTCCACCACTCTGAAATGGCTTCTTCTTACCTTCTTCTTGTACATTTTTCCCTCTTGCTTCGAGGTGTGTAGCTTGAACATAGAACTCATCAAGATTCGTGGGATTAAACATAAGAATGGTGTGTCAAAGATAGCTATCCAAACCTCCTATATATTTCAACAAAGTATCTTGTGACTGCAAGTCTACTTGTAGCATAAGAGCTCTTCTCCTAAACTCTTAAGTATACTCTAGAACATTTTGACCTTTTAACTGTCTAAAATTTTTCCAATTCATGATAGCTTTTTGCATATGGGCTAAAGGGTAGAATTTTATTTTTATAGCATCAATGAAATCATACCAAGTAATAGAGATCTTATCATGTCTTTTGATCTCGTCTTGAGTCCTTGCTTCCCACCAAATGAGTGTTGCACCCTACATTCTCAATGAAGCCAACTAAATTTTGATATCATCCTCTTGAAGGTTCTAAATTCTACAATACACCTCCAACTGACGAATCCATTGATCCAACTTTTTTGCATTAACTTCCCCATTGTACATAGGCAACTCAAATTTAAGATCAAGCTTTAGAAAAGGTGATTTACTAGTTCCTTTTGTAGAATGACGATGAGTATGAGTAAGGGTTGTATTAGTGGAAGAGTGTGAAGATGATTGTGAAGAAGAATATGAAGAAGATGGTGGAGAGGGTGGAGGCTTGTCTCCATTCCCATTACCTCCTTTTCCATTACCTCCTCCTAAAGAACATTCTCCTTTGGGAGGTTTGGAACTTTCAACTTGCAATATTTATTCCTCTCTTCGTGGAGGACCTTCACCATCTCTATCATATCAAATAAATCATTTTCTGAAGGTATTCTCATCTTTTTCCATGGTAGGTTCTCCTTCATGAGACATGGTCTCTGAAAACTCAACTGCAACTTCTGAAACTTAGGGATGTACTGGTGTAGAAGACTTTGGCAACCTTGCTCTTTTTCCACTTGACCCAACTTCAGGGCTTCCAACCAGCTTTCCTTCTCCTCTTTTGACTTTTAACCTTGTTAGAATGACACAAAACTAGCAAACAATTAAATCCTTCTTTCACAGAGCAAATATAGTAAGCAAAAAACAATGCTCTGATATGAACTTGATCGGAAATGGAGCAGATTAGTAATGTTATGCTAATTCGTGATTCAGAATAAAACCCAAGATGCTTATCATTTTCTTATCAAGTGCTTAAGGATTCACCATGCTTGCATAATTAACTGATTCCCATGAGAGTTTCTTATGTAAATTTTATAAACGATTTAACATAAAATATATGTTGAACAACAACAAAATGAAAGCAAAGAACATCAAAATACAACACACAACACAGAGATTCGATGAGGAGTTCACCCCTCCTGGGCTACGTCTCCTTTGTCCAGCTTCCATTGCTTGGGCCTCTCGATTATACTCAAAATTACAACAAAAGTGTGTTTACAATGCTCAAATGCCTCTAAAACCTATCTTAATGAGTTCAAAAAACTAAAAAATGGCCATCTAGCCTCTTTTTGCATCCAATTTGGATAAGAACTGAAGAAGTTATGACTTCTCCTAGTTCTCCCACTATTTGTTCCACAAATTGCTCCAAAACTGACATAATCCTAAAAATTTGCTCCAAAATCCACTAACTGAGTGATAATTTGGTCGTGCCATACGCCATAAATTGTTGGTCATATCGCAAATCGTAATCAGCGTAAAAACCCGGTGGATGGTCTTGTAAACAAAGCAGCGATTGTGCGATGTGATAATAGCGAACCCAACAGGAACTTAAACTATGGCTCATAAATGTATCGTGTGTAGGAACTTATCACTCATCACAATCGGCAAGGTTTGGCGAGTTGAAGGTATTATTAACACAGTGGAATGTTGTAATAGTGATATCGCTGACCCGACGGGACATTAAATTGCAACATATAAAATATCGCGTCTGGGGTCTTATCGCTCATCGCAATCGGCGAAGAACCAGTGGCAGTATTAAGCAAGACTTGTGTTTTCTGTGATATGCCATTGTAATATCACATTGCAACCCAACCTTCCAGGGGCCGATTTCCATAATACTCATCCATCTACGATATGCGATTGCGATTAGATCGCATCACAACTTGTCTATGCTGGGGCCAATTCTTAACACCTTTTTGCCTGCGCCTGCAATTTGCAAAATGCGGGGGGCAATGGAATCCTATCACTTGCCACATCCTCATTCGTTGAAGACCTTACCACAGCATCCCAATCCTTCCATGTTCTACATACGAGCTCAGATTTGAGTGTCGTTCACATAGTTGGATTCAGAATGACGAGCTCTTTGATCTGAAGTTGCGTTTAACAATATTCTGACACTTTTATTTTTGAGCATAAACATGAGCACCTGATCAAACCCAAAAATATTGTAAGACGAAGTCAAGAGATTAGCTTGTGAGTTAGAAAGATCAGTTAAGTGTGGAAACAAGCAAATAAAAGTGGAAATTAAAATGATACACCTCAATCAAAGCATGAATACCTGAAAACAATATAAGGTAAGCTCTTGTAGATAGGAAGGAAAGCTCCAAAATCAAATCATAGGTAAAATTTTGTTGGGTGATTGTAGCCGCTACAACAAGTTCCTTATGGCTAGAAGAGTTCTCCCTTGTATTGTTTTATCTCTTTTTTGGGCTCGGGGGACTAACCTGATGAAAAATGAATCTATTGAGCATGCTTGTCTTCTATTTCGAGCTCATTAAACTATGAAGGAGACTAAAAAGAGAAAATGGGAAGGGAACCTTTATTTGTGTGTCATAAAAAATGGCAACGTTAATCGTGTTTCCCTTGAACATGGCACATGTCTGCATCAATATCTTACATTTGGGTTTTAGTGTGCCTAGGAGCCATGCCATACATATCATTCTAGTCACTATGGAGTGTGGTTCAATGCCTCCTATGTTGTTGCACGACATCATGTGGTTCTCATTAGGCATGCTGCCAAGTCACTCTTGTGTTGTTCCATAACATGTTCAAGGGAAGTTTCAGCTTGTGTCATCCATCTACAGTGTCTCATTGACCTTTTTAAGTTAGCCATACTTGTGTCAATTGTACTTCATTATATCATGACTTCAACCATTCACATCATCTCTAGGTATGCTTTCTGTCGATTGATGGGCGATACATCAAGGCCATCCTTTGATGGATCTTCTCCTGTCAACTTCAGCTCATTATTTAGCAGCTTGATCTAGGAACCAGTAGTACCTTGGATCTTGTGGACATTAGTGGCATGCTTCCTCACAATGTAAAGTGAGTTTACATTATTGACTACTAAATATCAGTGGAGTTCACTACTGTTCAACGTGAAATCATTCATTCACACTTAGTGGATCGTGTTAGATACCTTGGGGACCATTTTCCTCATTGGTGGATTCCCTCGTACATGTTATTGATATACATCATTGAATGGTAATCATGCGCTTTCTACCATGCTCTACATTAGCTCACTTATTCACATGTCGTAGATTCATACCATTGGGGTTTTGTCAAATACCCTTGGTGTAACAACCCTAATGAAAATTCCATGTAATAAAAGTTAAAATAATAACCATGGTTGATGGGACACTTATTTCAAGCTTAATGTTGGGAAAGACATCCTAGGGGGGTGTTCATTTGGTTGTTTATGGCTAAGGAAATAGGTAAAGGTAATGAATAAGGATTTGGAAAGCCAAAATGCCATTTTTGGCACATTTATTTATGAAAATAATGGAAATTAGAATTGTGGGTTGCGGTACAACCAAATATTATGCCTTGATGCACCTATGAATCCCTTTCAGTGAATTACAGGATATAACGTAAAGCTAAGAGGTGGATTTTCTCTCCGCTGGGCCTAGTGATTCTAGAATGGGATGCATGGTAAAGCCTGGAGAGTATGTCTCAGTGTAGGGCCTAGTGATCCCTGGATCAGACTGTGGATGCATGGTAAAACCTGAGATACTAGGAGGCAATCAAATTCCTCGCAGTGTACGTGGAGAAATCTGGTGGCATCCATGTTCATTGGTGTTCTTGGTGTGTTCTACGAGTCCCACATTCATGCTTGGAATATGGCACAGGGGTGATTAACTAAAGAAAGACTTGGCTCAACCAATCAATAATTGGGTGGAACGTGGTAGTGCCATCTCCAGTTGGTTTATTGCATTCATTAATGAGAAATTCATTCCCTTGATTTTCATGTGCAAATGTATTGATGTATATGTGGATTTTGATGGCTGATATGTTTATGGTATTTATGTTCCTTTTATGTTGGTTATATGTATATTTTATGAAACCATCTATGTATGACTATAAACTTGTTTTTACTTGTTAATGAATGGATAACCTGTCTATGACCTAATAGAGGATAATGCAACAAATGACATGAGGGAACAATGGTTCAAAGAGATTCTCAGATAAGTATGAAACCCCTAGTATCAATTTTGTTGTTTACACCTATAGGTTACATGTTAATGATATGTTTGACGAAATGTATGTCATGGCTAGTAGGGGTCTAGTTATGGTCTTTTTCATCTGATTATTATCAGAGAAGAATGACATTTTCTCAACTACAACAACATCTCTATTAATCAAAAATTTGTTTGTAGAGAGATCTAGTAGTTAGTATGCTTCAAACTAGTCATTGTAGCCAACAAACCTATATACCTAGTTTTTTTTATATAAGTTGCTTTCCATTTGCTCAAGAATTTGCAAAAACAATATAATTGAAAACATAAAAATTACTTATAGAAGTTATTTTGCTTGACCATGGTTTCTCGGGAGTGATATTCTGAAAATATTTATAAGGACTTGTGTTAAGGATGTAAACTACAATATTTAGTGCTTCTATCTCATATCGATATGATGCATTCTGGTTGTGCACCATGCACCTTGTTGTCTCCATAACTATCCTACTCCTCCCTTCCATGAATTCATTTTGTTTTAGAGTGTATGGAGTAGTATATTACTTGTGTATGCCTTCCCTTTTGTGGAATTCCTTGAATTTGAACTAAAATAAACTCACCTCCATTATCAAATCTTTAAACTTTGACCTAATTTCTTGTTTCTCTACCAAAGATTTCTATGCTACAAATTTTGAAAAATAATCTAACTTTTTATTGAAAATGTAGACTCTCATTTTTCTTGAGAAGTCACCAACCAATAGTGGGAATTACTTTGCTTCAAACACTATAGGCATCTTATTTGGACCATGAAAATCAACATGTACTAGGTCCAAAACTCCTTTGGATTGCATGCTATATCCATTTGAAATAATTTTTTATTTTGTTTTCCCATTTGACATTCTATACATAATTTTGACATTCTTGAATGGATGGGATACCATCCACCATACTAATCTTAATAAATACAAATAAATATCAATAACCTCTATGTCCATACCTTAAATGCCAAATTAATTAGTATTCTCTATTGTAACTAATGCATGTGTTTTTGCTATATTTAGATCAACAAGTTTACATAGCCCTTTCTCACCATTACCAACAACAATCACCTTTTTATCAAGAAGAGGAGAAACCATACATATGTTTCTTGAAATTTCAAACAAATATTAACATTTTTTGTTATCTTGCTACTAGATAGAACATTTTTGTTTTTGTCATGAACATATTGAGCATTCTTAAATGCATAACTTAAATTATTGTCACTGTGACATGAACATCCCCAAATCCTCTAATATAGAATGGTCTACATGCAAATTTGAAAAGATTAAAAAAGAAGAGAATAACACAGAAGTTATGGAAAACAATACCACAATTTTATTATGAGAGAGAGATGGACATTTTATAAACAATGCAATCATTCTCCTTATTAATTTAATTACAAAATATATTGCATAAAAATTAACTACCTTATTAGATAAAGCAAAATACATTGAGATGTTTCCTTCTTTAATAGATTTGGATGTTTCCTTCCTTTTTAGCTTTAAATGTTGCCCAAGAAGGAGTGCGTTTTTTCTTGGTTGCCCAATTAGTTAGATGTTTTTGATTGGTGTGTCTTTCTTGGTTTCCCATAGAAGCTCCGATAATCACCTAAAGAAACAAATTCACTATGAATCATCAATGAAATTTACATTCTATTCCATGTAACATGTGTAATGGTGATATGCACTTGTATTGAAATACCAAGTTGTACATATTTCTAATCCATGTTGTGATGCCACAAATGCAAATTCACCTGCGTTTTCTTATTCATCTCCTTTAATTTTCTTATTCATCTCCTTTAGTAATGTTTACATGTCTTGACTTCCTTTAACCTCTTGCCAAGTCATGATGTATTTTCCAACAATCTCTCTTGAAGTGTTTTAGAATTTACATTTTTGGGTTGCATTGTTGACATTGTTATGTTTCTCTTTGCCTTCATGCACTAAATGCATTCTCTATGATGGATGAATTCGATGCTTCAGTTTGATCTAGTATCCTTTTCTTCTATAGAAGAAATGTTGTTAGCTTGTCAAATGTAAGTGCTTGAGTATCCCAAGAAAATGCAATGACTCAACAAATGAATCAAAGAAGGGTGACAAGCTTTGCCTCAATAAAGCAACCATATGTTCATCATCTACTACTTTCCGATAGTAGAGAATTGGTCATTTAGATCCTCTAATTGCAACAAATATTACTCATTTCTTAAAAAATCATGAAAACAAATGATTTTTCAAAAACAACGCTTAACCAACTTCTAATGCTTGATACTTATTTTTGAGATTTTTCCATAAGACCAATGCTATGTTGGCTTTTCTTACTCCCAGAATTAATGCTTTTACAATTGATATTTTTATGCAGTGTTGCACATATCACAATAATATCATAATTATCTTGATATTATTGCTGAAAACCACCTCACTGATATTATTTCTGGTATTTATTGCGATAAATTTCTTGAATTGAAATTATCGCAATAAATTCAATTTATCACGATAATTTTGAAATCATCATCCTGCTTTGTTAATTTCAACTTATTAACAATTTTTTTTCTTTTGACCCTAATTTTTTTAAAAGTGAGTTAGGGGATTGAGTTGTGAGGATACTCTGATTATTTCCATCAAACAAACAAGGGGAAATTTATTGTTTTCATTTCCCATTATTCATCTCATGAGATGCATAGCCTAGTAGTTAATGGTAATATTAAATTCTTAAAGTAAAAGGTTACTTAAAATTTTTAACATTACTATTAATTGACTCATGATGTTTGAGAATGGTTTTGACGTCATTAGATTTCATATGGAGAAAGTAGAATTTTATATCCCACTCAGAATCCAACAGACTTAATAGTTTTTAGGATTTCAGGATTGACGGGATTGCAATGTTTCTATTACATTATGTGATGTACAAGGCTATGGAACTAACTTTTAATCAAGATCACCAAGCCCTCTATATACCTCGTTGTTGGTGGCATTGACTGTTGAGCTCCTCCTTCATGATTGTAGTATTAATGTAAACTTAACTCAATTATTTACGACCCTAGTAAAAATGTGCAGTTCACTCAAGCAAAATCATTAATTAGGACGTTAAGATTTTTCTATGTTATTTTAATGCTCAAAGGGTGATATTGATGAGGAGGATCCCAATATAGGCAATGATTTTGATGTTATGTAGCTATTTGTTGTAGCATGATTTTCTTTGGATTTCAGAGGCCATTTAGAGTCTCTCTATTGATCTTTTTTTATTCAAACATGGCTTGCACTCAATGGTATTTTGATTATATACACCCTTGCTATATACATGAGAATTTTTTCATATTTGTGTATAATAATTTGGATCCATATAGATGCACATGAATTATATGTTGTTTTCAGAATTTGAATATTTTATGTATTTTTTCGTCGACCAAACTTTTTGTCCAGTTGAGGATATTGTAACCATTTTCCATCAAGCAAACAAAGGGAAATTTGTTGTTTTCAATGTCATGATTCATCTCATGAGATTCATTTATTTTTGTTTTGATATGATTTTGTATCATTCTATTAGATCTTATGCCTCGAGACAAATATCATATTTCAATATCGAAGTCTCTTGTATCACTTGACATCTTATATATCGATTTTATTTTCATATTTATGTAGCAATGTGTTTGCTTGATGTTGTTTTAGAAATTAAAAGATAGAGAAAAAAAATAAATAATATTTTTGTATTTTTTAAAGTTTCCCAATAATTTCCAATATTTTTCTAGATATTGCAAATAATTTAAATTTTGAACCAGGCGCTGCTTTTAAGAAGCAACAAAACCTCTTTATGTCTTTTGTCATGGTCTTCAATTTCTGACCTCTCTTCCTTTCCTGAGATGATTTGATAAAAATCTCGAAATTGGCTAATGGTCTATATCATATGAATCCTTAAAAATTATAATTCTTTCTGGTTAATTCTTTAGACTCCGGAAAGACTAAATGGTGCAAACTGTCCATTCCTAACCTGTAACCCAATTTGAGTACTAGCAATAACTTTTACTAGCACTGGAAAATTACTTGCAATCCTCCAGCAATGGCAGATTTAACGCAGACTTACACTCACAACGTGCAATTGTGTCACACCCTCGCAACCTGATGTCTAAAACATGTCATATTTCACCTTTGTGAATTTTTGTTTCCTTGTTCTTACTACTGTGTGGAGCAATTTAGAAAGGAAATGAAGACTAATAAAAGGCCAAATTTAATCATTGAAAAATCTGGGCTCTATAATTTTTCCATTGAAGCAAAATTTATGGAATTTAACCTCGAAACTGTCATCGACTAAGATTCTATATTCTCAGCATTGTATTATACTTTAGAGACACTTATTACTGCCCCCCTTGGTAACATGATTCTTCTGCTACACAATTAAAATACTTCTTCACATGCTCATTCAATGCTTTTGGCATCGACGAAATTCAATTAGAAATGCTAGAAATATAAGAAGAGAGAAAAGCTTCTTTATTGCTAGATTTTCCTGACCAACAAACCTGACACTCTTGAAAAAATTATTGCAAGTGTGTCCTACTTTCTGCAATAATCTGATGGTGCTCTGTCCCTTGGCCAAATTATTATTGCAAGCATGTTCTTCTCTCGTCTGCATTAATTCGGTGGTGCTCTCTCCGATGTTTTCTTCACAAAGATATTTCAGTAGCTATATATCCATGATATCTTGGAAAAATCTACCAATTTCTCCAATCAATTAGTGGAAACTTATGCAGTCCTACAACAAGAGCATCCTGCACTTGGACAGAAGCCTCCTTCACTTGGTGATAATTTCCTTCAACCTAGATGACAACCTCATACACAACGTCCTTCAACAAAGTCCAACTTTCCAGCTGTCATACCATGAAAGATAAGACAATACAAAACAATATATATCAATTAGCTCACGAGTTATAAAAATTACGTTTCAATTGGCTTCAATATATAACCTAATGTCATCTCTAACCATTTATATTTTTCAAGTTTTTAGTAAATAAGAGCGGCCGCCTCGTATCTTGAATAACAATTTTTCATTATTTTTAATATTAATCATTTTATTTTAATTAATCTAATATGGTTGTGGGAAAAACATTATAGTTAAACATGTTTGAGCTAAAGGACTATTGGGATAGGGAATTTCTAAGTCTTGGTTATTGGGTACAAGCCTTAAAAGTGACTATTGATGTTATTCGATTCATTTTATTTGTATCAAGCCCACTTCTTCACCCTTATGATTAGAGAACTATTCAAAGCCATGATAAATTGGCCCATTGTGACAAATAATCATGGGACATGGGTCATATATTAATGAATTACTCTTCATAAATTATCCAAAAAATGACATCTCATAAGTTGGATTGCAAAATCCCCTCAATACTTAAATTAAAGAGCGTTAAAGGGTGCTCTAATTGAATAGTTCATAAGACAATATTTGCTAAGATTTGCAAATGGGGTAGCAAGCTAGGTGGGCTTGATTGTGGGAAAATCTCCATGGTTAAGAGCACTTGAGCCAAAGGAGTCTTGGGATGGTTAACCTTCTAGGAAGTTCTAGTTATCGAGTGCAAGATTCGAATGTGATGCTTTAAGGTATGTAATTAATTTTGCTAATAACAATCCCACTTCTTCACCCATGTGAGCATCACCTAATGCAATAAGTGCTAAATGGACTATTGAGACCCTGCAAAATTGGTCACTTTTGACTAATACTTGTGGGATATGGGTCCTAGATTAATGCATGATATCTGACAATCTATTTGTGTTATACCAATCAAGCAAACACAATGCATACATTAAAATTGTTCAATCCAACATATGATAATTAAACATTTGCCTTTCAATATTTAAGATATGAGTACTAGGAATATCCCTTCTCCTTGCAATCACTCATTCCATAACCATAACACTACATACTTATATGTATGTATACATATTTTGATGATTATATGTATATGTATTTTGATGGTTGTAGGTAATAATAATGCACATGGCTTAGAAATATATGGCTGCACCATGTATTAGTGTTTTTGGCTTGACTAGAACAAAGAAATGGTTATATGTAGTATTGATTGTTACACTCTTATAGAGGATGTGATGCTACTATTTTGGGTTGTAACATATGGAATACACAAAGCACAAGCATTAAGGTCTAAAGTAGTGATTGAAGAACATTAATAATCATGTTATAAATACCAACCAATTGTTAGAAACTAAATAACAAAGCAATGGAACACATAAAACATTGCAAAACACAAACACAGAAATAGATCAAACAAGACAGACACAAATATACATGGTTCACCTAATTTGGGCTACATCCATGGAGAAACAGCCAATCCTTCTTTTTATATTTTCCAGCAAAATGAAGAGATACAACCTACAACAAATCCGTTGTAATTTCTTCTTCGCTCTCACACAGTCTCCTCTCTCTTTTTCGTTCAGAATAATAATACATAGTCACAATATAATTCCCTCATATAAATCGAGGGTTGACTTCTAGGGAAAAAACCCTAAATTAACATAACTTATATCGTCAGATCATCTGCTAATGAACGACCAAGATTGACTACGAAATTACAATATTTTACAAGGTAAATTTTCATCTATTTTTAGCTTCGCGGGCGTTGCCCCTGAACCCTCGCTAGGGGGGCTCATAAAATCGTCATTTCCCCCTTGACGACGATCATATGGGTGACATTTCCGCCCCTTTAGGAACAAGGATCCAACATGATTGAAACAAAAAACCTCTAAACAATCAGGAAGATAATCAGGCTCCACACCCAACAATCTCCCACTTAGAGATTGATTATATAAAATCTATTGTTGATTCACTTGTTGGACAATGACTCCACTTGGACCTAGTTGTTTCTCATATTCATCATTATACTTGAAGACTAATTGAAAATGAGAGAAATTGTAGTTCCTCCATGGTTACACTTTTTTTAACATATCTGTAGAATTCTGGCTAGTGTGTATCTTTTCCAGCTTCACTTGTCCATCTTCCAACACTGACCATATGAAATTGTACTTGAGATGTATATGTTTAGTCTTGGAATGAAATGTTGAGTTCTTTGCAAGATGAATGTCACTCTGTAACTTTCCCATCTCCTGCTTCTTGCCCAATTCATCCATAAACCTTTGTAACCAAATCATTACTTTACTAGCCTTTGTAGTAGCAACATACTCTGCTTCTATTATTGAAAGTGCAACAATGTTTTGCAATTTTGAAACCCAACTGAAAGTTGTTCCACCTACAATAAACACATACCTTGTGGTGCTCCTCCTGTTATCTATATCACCTTTCATATTTTTATTAACACATCCCTGTAGGGAAATGTTTGAACCACCAAAGCATAATACTTGATTTGTGGTACCTCTCAAATACCCGAGAATCCACTTGACTTCCATCCAATTCTCTTTTCCTAGATTGTTCATATACTTGCTTACAACTCTCATTGAATGTGCAATATCAGGCCTTGTGGATACCATTGCATACATTAAGCTTCCAGTTGTTGATGCATATGGAACTTTACACATATAATCCATCTCTTCCTAAGTCTTCGGACACATATCCTTACTTAGTTTGAAATGGCTAGCCAAACTTGTACTAAATGGTTTTGGATTCTACATATTAAATATTTCTAACACCTTTTCTATGTACTCACTCTGGGACAATCTTAATTTGTAATTTTTTCTATCTCTAATTATTCTCATACCAAGGATTTGTTTTGCAACACCCAAATCCTTCATTGCAAATGAATTTGTCAATTTCCATTGAGCACATTATTTCCCGCATGTTAGAGCTTGAAACAAGCATGTCATCTACATACAATAGCAATATAATATAGTTTCCATCACTTTGCTTTTTAAGATAAACACAATGGTTAGAGTGACATCTAGTATAACCTTGTTCAGGCATAAACCTGTCAATTTTTAAATACCACTGCCTTGGAGCCTGTTTTAAGACATACAAACTCTTCTTTGATTCGCACACTGATTTTTCCTTCCCTTTGACCTCATACCCTTGTGATTACTACACATATATGTATTACTTCAAATCCCCATGGAGAAAGGTTTTCTTTACATCTAACTACTTAAGATGCAAACTTTTTGCTACCACTAGACTTAAAATAGTTCCGACTGAAGTCATTTTAACAACAGGAGAAAATATTTCATCAAAGTCTATACCTTTATTTTGTGCAAACCCTTTCACCACAAGTATATCCTTATACCTTTGTTTACCTCCATCTTTTTCCTTCAACCTGTAAACCCATTTATTTTGGAATGTTGCTTTATCTACGAGAAACTTGAATAAGTCCTACATCGGGTTATGCATCAAGGAGTCTATCTCTTCTTCCATGGTTTGCTCCCACTTCTTCTTGTTTTCGACTTGCATTGCTTCCTCATATATTTTTGGTTTACTAAAATCAGTCAACAATACATAATATAATGAAGGATAATATCATTCAAGGGATCTACTTATCCTAGTAGATTTTCTAACACCACTTTCACGTGTTTGAGGTGCTTGTTTTTATTGTTGTGGCTGCTGATCATTATAATTTTCAGGCACCTTTACTCTTTTTTGTGATCTCATCAAGCACTGTGTATTCTTTTTTTTCCTTTTCTTATTTATTTCCTTGCATCAAATCCTTATACGAGACCTTTTCATTGAATATGACATCTCTACTCCTAATGATTTTGTGATTTTCATAATCATAAAAGTGATAACCAAAATAATTAACACCACATCCAATAAAGGTACATTTATTTTATTGTTCCTCAAGCTTTGTTCTATTTTCTTTATAATGTGGACAAAGGCTTCACAACCAAAAGACTTTAAAAATGAGTAGTTTATCCTTTTACCTTTTCATGCTTCCCTAGGAATACCACCATCCAAGGAACCTGAAGGCCCTCTGATTATTAGGTAAACAACAATATATACAAGATCTACCCAAAATTGTAAGAGAAATCCAGCATTCAATTTCATGCACCTTGCACGCTCCATGATTGTTTTGTTCATCCTTTCTAACACACCATTGTCTTCTCTCTACGAATTCCATGCTTTGGACAATAGTTGTCAAACTCTTTGCTACATTATTCACCTCCATTGTCTGATATGAGACACTTCAACTTCTTTCATGTCTCATTCTCAACCAAAGCTTTCCATTTCTTAAAAGTATTAAATACATCAGATTCACTCTAAATACAATAAATCCAACTTTTCTAGTTGCATCATCAATAAAAGTAGCATAATACTGAGAGCCACCAAAGGATGATACCTAAGCAGGTCCCCATATATCTGTATGCTCAAGCTCTATTTTTCGCTCTTATTTTCCTTTCGAACTCTGATAAGTTTGAATCTCTTTTGTTTTCCATAAACACAATTTTCACAGAAATCCAAATCAACATGCTTCAAACTTGGCAAAAAATTTCTTGAGTGAAGAATTTGCATCCCCTTCTCACTCATGATGTTGATTGGGCAAGCAATGTGGAGAACCGTAAGAGCACTTCCGGGTGTTGTTTCTCCTTGGGATCTGCTTCAATATCTTGGATAAGCAGGAAGCAAGAGTCAGTGCCTTTGAGCATCACCGAAGCAGAGTATATTTCTACTAGCATGGCCTCCTGTGAGGTAGTTTGGTTGCGTCTTCCGTGAGTTGTTTGGATTTAAATTGGATACCAGCGCGATCCTATGTGACAACCAGAGTGGGGTTCGTTTGTTAGAGAATCCTATATTTCATGATCACTCTAAGCATATCGATATCAGGTATCACTATATTCAAGATATGGTGCATCGAGGAGCTATAAGGCTCCAACATATCGCTACAGATGAACAGTTTGCCGACATTCTGACAAAACCCCTAGGAAAGGTCAATTTTTTTACTTTCTGAGAACGACTTGGTGTCATTCAAAGACCCTCCTATGAGGGTCTTGTATGATGCATTGAGCTATGGGAGTTCCGGGGGGGGTGCGGGGTACTTCTTGGAGCGACATATGACCACAGGGTGATTCACCATCCCCTAGTGGTATACATGTACACCCTGTGGTGACTATGTAGCAGGATGATTGGTTCTACTTTGAGGACATGATTGATTAAGTTCTCCTGTCAAGGCATCCTACCCATGCAGTTTGGGACTCATGGGAAGTACCTCTCATCTGATCAGTGAGAAGGGAAATGAGGATAGGGACCATATTAGTACCGATGGACGCATCGTTGTATCTACTGTATTCCCTATGTTAGGATGACCTTCATTGATCTGGGACCAGTCGTAGGAGTTGTACCCACTATGACGCTGGCTTCGGGTTGGTTGAGACTGGTCTGGGACCAGTGGTACATACTCTGAGACTGACTTCGGGTCAGTGAAGGAATGGTCTGGGACCAGTGAGAATGGTACATACTTTGACGCTGACTTCAAGTCAGTTGAGACTCGTCTGGGACTAGTGGTACACACTCTGAGACTGACTTTGAGTTAGTATGGTACATGTTACGCAGTAATTTGTCACCGTTGGTCACCGTCCTTGTTAACCCCCCACTGTCACACATTGGAGGACACATTTACGGACCTGTGACCAGTGACATAACTTGAAAACACTTGCA
>APFE030606926.1:2676-17439 GCA_000404065.3 Pinus taeda
TTTTAGTAAACTGGTTGCAGGATTTGTAGAAGTCACGTCATCACCATTATGGAGATTTGTGACATTTCATTCAGACACACAATTGGCAATGATATTGTCAAGCTTCAAAGGGAAAGAAAATTCAAGGATGCAGCTTACATGGTAAGACGTTTAAAATGTATATGTGATTAATGTTGAAAAATTCATTTATGTACAAGTTTATTGAACTTTTACTATTTCATGTTATAGGCAAAAGTCAAATCTTCTTAATTGTGATGATCAATTATTTATAAATGATTGTGAGTTCATTCATATTGATAGTTGGGAAAAATATGATAGAATGATGTCTACAATTTTTAATCAGGTGGACGAAAAGAGTCATAGCCAAATACTGAGTTATGATGTTGTTGTGAGAAAACTAACATATGAAGACAAAGAAGCAAAAGGAAAGATAGTTAACATTTATCAAAAACCACAATTATTGATTAACTATCTTATAGACATATGTTCAAATGAAGGAGATTGGGTTCTGGATTTATTTTCTGGCTCAGGTAAGTTTTATTATATAGAATTGAATTTCAATATGTTATGTGGTATGTGTAGAGAGTCGGATTAGTTGTGTTGCATAAACTCCACTTCCTTAAGATGACCTACTAGTTTGAATCAGGTTTTAGTAGCCTCTTGTCACATGTTTACCCCAGCGGACCGGTTAACTCAGGTAAATGTGGGAGGAGGGTGTTATTATAATATTGATAAAATTATGAAGGAAGAACAAAAGTAAATCCAAATATCCTTAGATCATTGAGCATTAGACTATTTAAATGTCAAGGAGTGGATAAAAGAAGTAAAATAATGATGTAAAAAAATATGGGATGAATCTTTAGACACCATGTATGATTATAATATGTCTTACACTAGATCTTTTAGACATACCTTACCTACTACATTATGCATAGAAGGCCTACAAGGAAAACAAGCCAAGAAAGATATCACAGATTATGAAATGTGACATTGCCAAGATGTCAAAGAATTCATCTATCTACTGATGTACTAATGCACAAAATCTATCACCAAATTTTTCTTCTAAATATAAAAGAAAGAAGTCTAATATTGTTAAAGGATTTGTCAATATGAGATAACTCTAAAACATTTAAATCCACATTGTATCACTCCGATTTCAAATTTATATAGTCAATGGGACGGTCATTTTAAGGTAAAAGGGAATGAAAAGGAAACAAATTCCCCTCCTTCAGTAGGTGATTTTGAAAAATGATTAACTTGGATTGAACAAGCTAGCAGGAATGGATTGGGAAAAGAAAGAAGAATGATAAACAAGGTAATCAAGGGTTTGGTTCAAGAGGAAAAAATCTTCGGGCTTCAATTTCTAGACAATTCTTGCTAATTGTTGAATATTTTCTTTGAAGAACTGTGAAAAGGAATTTATTAATTTGTTGTTCGATTCTCCTTACTTTCATCAAGAATTTATTTTTCTAAACAAAGTGTAAAAGTTTCATTACGACTTGTGTATTCCTAAAGAGTTTTAATAAAAAATTTGGAGTAAGCATTGACTGAGGTGGACTTTAATTGTTTTAATGATGAAGTGTGTTTGAACAATATTATGTATTATATTTGAAAAAATCTTACATGCGTTTGTGTGTAATTATTTACCACGGAACAATTTTTTTTAATGGATGCAAATATTGATTACAAGGGAATGAAATCTTACTTTTTAAATAACTTTTTATTGGAAAAAAATAACATTATTTATTTATTTTTCTTTACATCATTAGATAAAATTAGTTTCTTCTTTTATTCAATAATTAATATATAATATTGAATTTGATATTACTTACTCTTGCTCTTTTAGGGGATGGATAATAAGATATAACAATAATTAGATCTGCATTTAAATCTTTATGGATTAAGATTAGTTTAGATTAGTTTCATTTACTTAAATTGGATTGGTTTTAAATTTGATTTCAAAATCAATTTGTGGCAATTGGGCTAACATACTGATGAGCGTCATTATACCAAATGAGTGTAGGATTAATTGGGACCTTCATCGGGAAGTGCACCATATTATTGTTGAAAGGAATTTTTCCATGTGTCAATATGTTGATATTATGCAAAGAAAATTGTCGTGGAGTTCATCATAAAAATGTATTGACATTATCTTTAGAGGTATTCTCTTCTATTATTTGTTCTTTGTAGAATTTTTTGTGATTTGTTTGACTCACTTGTAAATGTTGGCCCAACCATCATAAATTATTTTTTTATCACAGTTTCTTGTAGTTTGTTGTATATCATGTGCAACTTAATCAATACATTTATTTATTTCCTATAGTATTTCCTTCAATATCTTTTCATGAATTTTAGTGAAAATCGATGCCCTTACTTTTGCAAGTTAATAGTTTTCTCTTGGCATAGTTTTTCAAATAATTATCTAACTTCTTCTACCAACACTAACTAATATCCTCCACACTCAAAAACGAATGTACACAACTATTGTATAATCCTTGTTCATGTACTACCGACAACAAAACTAATAAAATTATGATATATTCGATTACATAAAGAGGTTACTAGTAGCGCAATTACCTAACGATAATATACAAGTAGTCTACAAGTAAAATAAAAATATGCTTACATAGAAGAAGGAGAGGAGAAAAGTAGTATTGGAACCAACAATTATATCATATAATCACCACTAAATAATATATATGTTCACATATATCTATACATTTGAATCAATGGAAGGAAATTGCCACTATCATAACTACCTTGCTTGAGGGACTTATTCCATTAGTCAACCAACTCAATTAACTAGCCAGTTTATCATTGCAGTGGAGTGACATATTACAATTGATGGATTAGGTAGCCTAATTAACTAGTTGAGTAGGCCTTCCAACATGTATGTTCTGTTGCATAATTCCTGCAAGGATATCATACCAAGAATTACCCTGAAAAAATAATTCAGGTTGTTAAGTTTGCCTAAGATTATGAGTCACGAGCACATTTCATCATATATTGTTAGCATTATTACTATGACATGAATTAATGAAGAAACATGCATGTTTTGTCACATAATTCCTACAAGGCTATTCTAACATGAATTACCCTAAAAAAATAATTCAGGTTGTTAAGTTTGCCTAGGATTATGAGTCACAAGCACATTTCATCATATATTGTTAGCATTATTACTATGACTTGAATTAATGAAGAAACATGCATGTTTTGTCGCATAATTCCTCCAAGGCTATCCTAACATGGATTACCCTGAAAAATAACTCAGCCCATTAAACTTGCCTAGAATTATGAGTCACAAGCACATTTCATCATATATTGTTAGCATTATTAGTGTGACATGAATTACTTGAAAATAATACAAACAAGGTAGTTAACTTTACATTAGATCATGAGTAGCATACACTTTTCATTATATAATATTAACATAAGTGTTGTGATATGAATTTCTTAAAAAAAATTGAATATTTTATTGATAATGTTTAAATGTAGAAAATGTTATTATATCATGAATGTAAATGGTGAGAAAATATTTCATTTAAAAAAAAAACTATATGTATTTTGTGGTTATACTTTTCCGCGTAACATTGATATGACTATCCTTAACATCAATTAATTGAAAATATAAAGTAAATAATTAACTTTTAATTAAAATTATACACTTTTTAATAAAAAATGCAAATGATACAAAAACAAAACAAAAAAACACTTCACATTAATTATGAGTATTTAGCACATTTGATTTTACAATACTAATATAATTATTATTGAAATAAATTTCTAAATAACTAATTAAGAAAATAATGTCTAACAAAATAATATAATAATAATTATTATTATTATTATTATTATTATTATATGGGTTATCAACATTGGCACATCACGCGATTGCCATGACATTAATTAATTGTAAAAGACCTACCTAGGAGATGATTATGCATTGTACACTGATCATGCTTTGTTTTATAATGTTAACAAGGCCGCATAGCTAGCATTCCCTGTCGCTTAGTTTAATTTAGCTACTAATTGATTTTGTATTGCTATGATGTAATTAGTTTTGGTTAAATGTAATTAGAACACTAGGACCCTCCCATGTCGATCAGCTTGAGCAACACGGAATCGTTCTAACACATTGCATAGAAATCGAAACCTCCATGTTAAATGCATATCTAAGAATCGTACTAAAACGTTGCATAGAAATCAAAGCCTCCATGTTAAATGCATATCCAGGAATACTTATGTTTGGTAAGCAAAAATTGCCTTCCCGATAAGAACTATGTATTATCAACTATATGAATACAAAATATATTTAATTAAGTCAACATATGTTTGATAATTTTATTTTTCCTTAATATGAGTTGTAGGTAAAGGACATAAGGAAAATGGGTAATTTGCAGCTACATTTTTTCCTTTAGATGTTAGATAATCCAAGAGATCGTAATTGTATGTATTATATGTTCTAATTTCAATGTTTTGTTTTTTGGAACACATTTCGTCTCTACTAATGTTGGTGACCAAAATCATGGACCATTGATTCATAGGGGAATCATCTATGAACCAATGCATTATATGGTCATTCAACTATGTCCCTTGTAGTCAAGGATATGCTCGTTTTTTTAGCTAGGGTTTTCATGTTCTACACATGACTAATGAATTCTAAGGTGTTAAGTATATGTATACATTGCATGCTAAGGCCTACGATTAAGTTTTAATGGTTGAACATATGTAGAATGAGTAGAACCACTAATATCAAAGAAAACATAGGCAGAGCTTCCCTTCTATTTTGCTACCCGAAGGGTACCATTACCACTTAAAAGAGCATTGAAAATTTTCCTTAGACTCACCAACATAGCCCATTTCACGTTGAAAGGGTAGTATCCCATCATTGATTTCAAAGTAAGGCTTGTAATTTTTTTCCACATTTATTGGTTTGCCTTTTCCTACTTCCCTTATAAATTGCTTACCCTAATTCAAATGAAAATTCTAATTATTTATAATAAAAAATTATAAAGGTAGCAATCACCCAATCACACCAAGGTAAAATCATTTTTGAGGGTCGAATTGTGAGAATTTTATAGTAAAGGGAGAATGTGAAAGAAGCTTCCCATAAGCTTTCAACAAGGTGTGTGCCTTGAAAAATCTAGACCTCCAAAAAAACCAACTACACCACAAATGTTGAATAATGGTAAAGCCACAACCATGTAGCATCGTGTCTAGAGAAACGTCATAGCAAGAATATAAAGGCAGCATGAAAGTTTAAATTTGTGTTGAGTCATCCATGGTTGTTGCTTGTTGTAAAAAAATTGCATATCCATAAAATTAATGGACTTGATGTTAGAAAACAAAACTCATTTCCTCAAATTTATGAGTAAGAGTTCAATAAATCAAATCAAGTCAACGAATGTGCACTGTCAATTGTTGTTTCGAGCCCGTCAAAGGTTCTAGATCACTATCCTCTTTTCTTATGCGCTACCCAGCCAAAAACTATGTTATGGTAAATGAATCACTAAACTTTCTTCTTATTTTCTATTGAACAAAAAGCTCCCTGATGCGAAATGGATCATAATCCTCTCTTTTATGTGCTACTCGACTAAAAAATCTTTGATGGTAAACACCTAAAACCTTTTTTGTTGCTTCTAGTTTTTTACAATTCGTGACCATGTTTCTCCATTATTGTCTTTGATATGTCACATATTTTACAAAGCTACAATATAAAACAAAAGAATCTTCATAAATGAACCCACAATGCTAAAGACTCTAAGTCACTTTTGAATTTTCTGTTAAATAAAATGAGTGCTTACTTTTGAATTTTCTATTAAATAAAATGAGTGCTTACCAGATTCTTGCTCGCCCACAATACAGAAGACCCAATATCGCTTTCAACTTTTTCGTTCAAATACATAGAGAAAGAGGGATGGGATATAAAACCAAAATGACTTCATAAATAACCCACAATGGAAGAGGCCATGCATCTCTTTTTTCTGTTAAATAAAATGAATGCTTACTGGATTTTTTTTGGCCGCTGCTAAATAAAATTAACACTCACCGAATTCTTTCGACTTGGAATGGAATGTTCACCAATTCCTTCTGAGCATGGTTTTCTCTCAGCCAACAATACATATACCTGAATGGGAGGAACCATAAACAATGATCCAGAGGCAACAAAGAGAAAAGAAGCGCATTTATGAGTAATGTGCCTCAATTAATTGGCATTCTATGAGTTTGGATAGAACATTAACGTGGCCATACGATTAAGTTAACAATTGTTCCCTCCAATGCTCTAAAATACATTGGGATAATCACTTCATTAAAACTGGAAATTTTCTAAGGATACTACATCATTAGATTTTGAACTCTTTGTAGCAAATTTGTTTAGGAGAATCATTTCATTAAAGCCTGAAATCTTTATGATACTGTAGGTTTCAAACTCTTTTTTCGTGCTAATTTTGTAGCTAGCCGATTTCATTGATTTGCTCCATTTGCTGCTAAGGAGGCACAACTATTTAATCGGGTAGCTTTCAAACTCTTTTTTTGTGCTAATTTCGTAGTTAGTGGATTTCATTGATTTGCTTCATTTCCTGCTAAGAAAGCGCAACTATTGAAGATGGCCTAGATTGGTTGTGCGGAAGTTATATTGGCACTGCATTTAATCAGCGAATTGATTACCTCGAAAGACAACTTGCAACTGAAATCCACCTCGATGCTCGGAATGTGATTCGCAACAACCGACGACAATGAAAATTAACTACTTCATAATCGATGATATGATTTCACACATGGCAGATTCAATTTTATATCTTATATAACTTTTTTTAATTGTACTAAAGATTAACTTCATAGTAAGAAGCAATAAAGTCTAATGTATATAAAATTTATTCATATTTATATAGGTAGCTATTGAAACATATATTTATTTATTTGTAAATAGTTATAAAAAATATTTACGATAAAATGTCATGTCACTTATTTATTTATTTGTAAATAGTTATAAAAATTATTTACAATAAAATGTCATGTCACTTATCATTTTCTACATGGTGCAATAAAGTCTAATGTATATAAAATTTATGCATATTTAAATAGGTAACTATTGAAACATATATTTATTTATTTGTAAATAGCTAAAAAAATTATTTACAATAAAATGTCATGTCACATATTTATTTATTTGTAAATAGTTATATAAATTATTTACAATAAAATATCCCGTCACTTATTTATTTATTTGTAAATAGCTATAAAAATTATTTACAATAAAATGTCATGTCACTTATCATTTTCTACAAGGTGAAAATGAGTTGTCATTATTTAATGAGAAATATGAAGTAATCATTACTAAATAAGAGTCCCTCTCTTTTGTGGTTGAGAGCAATAGTTTCGATGGCAAAAGTGAGCAGCTAGGGTTAGTGCAAGTTGCAGGGATTGTTTCCAATGGAGGGCGGCAGAGGAGGGAGCTCGACTCCCTCCTATAAGGACGCTGTAACTAGTAAAGGAAAAACACCGGTGGGGAACAGCAAAGGTTTTGTAGAGGAAAGGAACAGGGATAATGAAAAGGAGACAGATGGGACCAAGACCAAGGAAAACAGTGGCACAAAAGACAAGAAGGGAGAAGACAAAAATCTGGGTTCAAGAGACAAAAATCAAAAGGGACCCTGCAAACCAAAAGCAGAAATCATTCCCAGAGTAATATTAAATGATCCTGCTCTGCAGGCACAAGGAACACATGGGGACCTATGCCATAATCTATAAATTCATGGGACTATGGCCCACTGAAAAAGCTTTATAGATATGGATCAAGTATCACTGGAAACCCAAAGGAAGCATTGACCTACATCTTGGGTCAAAGGTATTCTTCACAGTGGTTTTCTCAAACATCGAAGATAAAGACAGAATATTCGAAGGAGGACCCCACTTTTATGCTGCAGCGGGTCTCTACATGAGGCCTTGGATGATGAACTTTGTCCTAGAGTAGGAGACTTTCACTTCGGTTCCAGTTTGGGTAAGGCTCTATTCTCTACCTCTTGATTATTAGCAAACGGAATCGCTAGTGGCCATTGGCAACAAACTAGGGTGTTTTGTCAAAGTTTCTGAAGCCACAAGAAGAGGGAAATATACCTCCTTTGCAAGGATATGTGTGGAAATGAATCTATCAAGAGCTCTTCCAAATGAAATCATTTTGGAAGTATTCGATGAGGTGTGGGTGCAGACAGTGGACTACGAGCATATCCCATTCAGATGCCGTAGATGCCATGAGCATGGACATCTGTTCAGAGACTGCCCTCTTAGTAAAGTAGATAACAAAGGGAAACTCAATACAATGAAGGACTCAGAAAGCTTTCAGAGGGTGGCTAGTAGAGGAAAAGGAGGAAAAAAGGGGCTAAAGTAACAACATAACGAAGTGCAAAAGGTCAACCAGAACAAGTTCCAAGTGCTGGAAGAGAATGAAGAAAACACGAAGGAAAATCAATCTCAGGAAGTAGGTCCTAATGAGAAAAAGCGAGAAGAAAATAACACACAAACTCAAGATATTAACTATCAAAAAGAAAGGTCAATGAGTGAAACAAAAATGGAAATGGACCAGGAAATGACCCAAAGTGAAATAGATCTGGAAGATCATGAACTTCAGGAAATTCTAGATAAGGAAAACCTGGATCTGGAAGGATTCTTGATGTAGGGAGCCAAGGGAGGAATAGATTCATTACCTCAAGAAGAATGCAACAGAATAAAACAGTTGTTTTTATGGAAAACGCAGGAAAAAGAGTTGGAGAAAGGTAAAAATATTCACAAGCAGGAGCACACAGGTGTGAAAACTATGAAATCAACTCCAAGATTAGCAACTAGAAATCCAGGAAAGAAGAGGGGCAGGAAAAAGCAAAATGAGCTCTTGATGGAGTGTGGAAAGCTAATGATAGATTCGGGTAAGATGAAAGATCTAACCAGTTACTCCTTTATAAATCTTTAATTATGAAGTTCATATCTTGGAATATCAGAGGTCTAGGCAGTAAAAGAAAACAAATAATGTTAAGTAACAGAATGAAAATAGCAACACCAGATATAATCTTCATTCAGGAAACAAAATGATCCATTCAGAAATTAAAACAAATCCATAGCAAATGGCTAAATAGATTTGAGTTTCTTGAATTTAAAGCAGAGAACACAGCGGGAGGCATCCTCACTCTCTAGAATCCCCAAAAAGTTAGCATATTAGATGCGGAGGCATCAAGAAATTATTTATCAGTAATTATTCAACCAGTGGGGGTTGTGGATACCTTTCTGGTCACAAATGTTTATGGTCCTCAAAGAATAGATGAGAAACTTAGATTCCTAAACTCCCTGGTAGATCTTAGAAGCAGACATGAAGAAATACCTTAGGTCATAGGAGGAGATTTTAACATGATTAAATCGCTTTCGAAAAAAAAGGAGGTACCAGATTGTTAAGTAAAGACTCAAAAACATTTCAATCCTTCTTAGAAGATATGAAACTAGTTGACTCAGAAACGTAGAATGGCCTTTTTACTTGGAACAATAAAAGAGGAGGTGAGGCTCAGGTCGCCTCCAAGTTAGACAGATTTTTTATCTCAGAGGAGCTTATGCTCGCAAATAAGGAAATAACAGCTAGAGTTCTCCCCTTCGGAGGCTTTGATCACTGGCCGATTCAATTAGAAATTAAGGGGATTGAATCTCCCAGGAATAGACCATTCAGGTTTGAAAATATCTATCTCTCCCATCCAAATTTCATCAGCAACATTGAAAAATGGTGGGCTGAAGATTTGCAGATCGAGGGCACTAAAATGTTCCTCCTACATAAAAGACTTCAGCACATAAAACTCAGACTCAAAGAATGGAACAAGAAGGATTTTGGCAACATTTTTGTGGACAAAAAATTAGTGGAAACCAAACTACATGAACTCAATCAAGCACTAATCTCAGATGCTTTTGATAAAGTAAAAAGTGAGCAAGCTGATAAACACCATCAAGAATGGGAGAACCTATGCAAACAAGAAGAAGTCTTTTGGAGACAAAAATCTAGAATTCAATGGCTCAAAGAAGGTGAACGTAATACAAATTTTTTCCACAAATCCACCATGGCCAATAGAGCTCACAATAAAATCTCTTTGATATTGAATGAGAATGGGGAGCTTCAGACCTCTCATAAGAATATCGAAGCTGTGTTGATACAACATTTCAGAAGTATCACTAAGGAAAACAATCCTAACAGAGAGCAACGCATCAAAGAAATTACAAAAAATATCCCTAAGCTGGTATCAAGAGAGGACAATTTTAACCTGAATAAACCAGTAACCGAAGAGGAAGTCAGTGAGGTTATTAAAGACATGCAGAATGGCAAAGCTCTAGGACTAGATGGTCTCAATGTAGACTTTTTTAAGGCTTGCTGGAACATTGTCAAACAGGACATTCTGAATGTTGTGGAGGACTCCAAAAGAAACAGGACTATTCTGAAAGCCCTCAACACCTCCTTCATCTCCCTGATCCCAAAACAGGTTTCAGCCCTAACTGCTGATAAGTATAGACCCATTGCTTTATGCAATGTGGTTTACAAGATTATATCCAAGGTTTTGGCTAGCAGACTCAAACCTCTGCTTCCTTTTCTAATTTCAGGGGAACAATCTGGTTATGTGGAAGGTAGACAAATCCTAAATAATATTATTCAAGCCCATGAGGTAGTTCACTCGCTAACCAGGAAGAGGCAGGCAAGTATGATCATGCAATTAGATATTTCCAAGGCATATGATAAGGTGAACTGGATCTATCTCAAGAAGGTCCTTACTGCTTTTGGGTTCAACCACAACTAGGTCAGATGGATTATGGCTCTAGTAACTTCTTCTAGCTTTTCCATTTTGGTGAATGGCTCTCCCTCTGAGATCTTCACTCCTTCTAGAGGTCTCAGGAAGGGAGACCCTCTCTCTCTCTTTATTTTTATCATCATGATGGAAGGACTGGGCAGGTCCATTAATCAGGCCAAAGCCTTGGGAAAGATTAAGGGACTTCAATTAATAGAGAATGGTCAGACAATGACTCACCAACAATTTGTGGATGACACTATGCTGCAAGGAATTCCCACTGTCAAAGAAGCCTTAACATACAAAGAAATCCTAAATGACTTTGCCTTGGCCACAGGTATGGAGGTTAATCTCTCCAAATCAATTTTTTTTTCTTAAACACTAATATTGCTATTTAAAGGAACATCTCCAGGATTTTGGGCTTTCAAAGGGATTCCCTCCCCTCAAAATATTTGGGAATTCCCCTCACAGACAAACCTTTTCACAAAAGTATATGGGAACCGGTGCTCAACAAGATGCAAGACAAAGTCAAAAAATGGACTATCAGATTGTTGAACCTTGCTGGTAGGTTGATTTTGACAAAGGTCGTTCTTCAATCTATCCCTGTTTTCTTTTTATTAGCCCTCCCTGCTCCCAAAGGTGTCCTACAACAATTTAGGAATATCCAGAGAGACTTCTTTTGGGGTAAAGAGGAATCAAGGAAGAAATGGGCCCTTGTGTCCTGGGAGAGAATCTGTAAAGCCAAGAGGTACAGGGGTTTGGGCTTAGATGATCAGGAAACTCTCAGTAAAGTTTTAGGAGCCAAGCTCTGGTGGAGATGGGTTAAAGAACCAAAAGCTCAATGGGCTAGGACCTGGAAAGATAAATATGCAAGCTTGTGGCAAACTAATGATCTCATAAGAATGTCTAGAAACATAAAGTGCTCCTATATCTAGAACAAAGCTTGGGAAAACAGAAGCCTAGTTCAAAACAACAGTTTTTGGGAAATCAAAGCAGGAGATCTAGCTCTCTTCTGGGAAGACAAATGGCAACAAGAACCAACACTATTAAAAGAGGAATTTATGAGCCTCAAGCAGGAAATAGACTCCCAAAGATTAATCAAAGTTAAATATTTCTGGAATCTTCCTCATAACTCTGGAAAGTGGAGAAACTGGAAAAGCATAGATTGCAGAGATGACAGTGCCATAAAAATAAAAGCAGAGGCAATTATGAGCATGTTAAAACAAAGGAAAATCTTGGTAACAGTGGGGCAGGATCAATTAAGATGGGGCTTCGATAAAGAAGGAACCTTTAATCTTAAGGAAGCAAAAAGAATTATCTTGAACCTTGATTCATGTGTTCTGGAGAAATCCTGACAACAACTTTGGAGCCACCAAGGGTGGATGAAATCAAGCTTTTCATGTGGTTAGTTCATCACAAGAAAATTTTAACTTGGGACAATATCAGGAAAAAATGGGTTTTTGGGCCTTCTAGATGTCAGCTTTGTGAAGAACAAGAGGAGACCATGGAGCATATCCTCAATAGTTGCACCTACACAACCTGGTTGTGGGATTCTTTTGCAACCATTTTTCAATAGACAGATAGAGATAAAGCAAGTATCATTAATACCCTGAACAAGTGGAGAAGAAACTTTTCGGAGAATGAGCTCCTTAATTTGTCCTGGGCCTTTATGCTAAGCTTCATTATCTGGAATGTTTGGAAAGAAAGGAATAAAAGAATTTTCAAGGATGAAAAAACTATTCCTTTTCGCCTGTTGGATCTGATCTTGAAGAAAATTAAGGAGACAGTTAGCACCATTGTTCGCAATTATCCCAAGAACCCTCCCACAGATAAGGAAACTAGAATACTCAGGCAACTGAGAATGCAAGGGATCATTCCCAATGAACTAAGCAGAAAAGAGAAAGATTTGGAAACGGAAAAGGAGTTCTAGTATCCTCCACCGAAGGGTTATCTGAAATGCAATATTGATGGGGCTTCAAAATGCAATCCTGGAACAGCTGGTTATGGCGGGGTGTTAAGAGATGAAGAAGGAAACATAATCTGTATATTTCATTGCCATTTAGGTAAAGCCACCAACAATATGGCTGAATTAATGGCTTTGGAACAATGTCTTGAGCTGCTGATTCTAAATCATAGCTCCAATGTCATTATAGAAGTAGACTCAAAGATCTCCATAAATGTCGTGAAGAGAATCAGCTATGGAGCAGTGCCGGAGAAGGTTTCAGAACACTGGAGACTAATTCAAGTGTACCAAAGAATTCAAAATCATCTTCTAAGTCTACAAATTGTTAGTTTTAGCCATGTTCGACGAGAAGCTAATAAACTAGCGGATACTTTAGCCAACCAAGGAGTATTTAACACAAAATGCAAAATTGAGATGAAATGGCAGGAGATGCCTCAGGACAGATTAAAAACGCTTTGCGAGGAACAAGTGGTACAGGACAGAGAAATTTTTAAATATTGGGCCAGAGTGAAAGGCACGGAATGATAACTTCTAAGCTAGTTTGATCTCAGTACTCTGGTTGGTACCTTGATGAAGGGCAAGCTCTGAGCAATCACTTTGCACCCTGGTGTAATTGGATCAATCCCCCTTTTCTTTTGATTTGTAGCATAGGGTTCTTTTCTCAGTATGCGACAGTCTCTATTGCTAGTTTCGAGATGTGCTAGTGTGGGAAGGACAGTTGGGATTATCCAGCGGAGGCTATTCCCCTGCTTTCTTCTCATGGAACGAAAAACCAGACACCAAGTGGTTACCAAGTGATCACTCGGTTTCGGATTGGCAAGTGGTTTTGGAATTTTGGGAGCGATCCCATTAGTCTCCCGACACGTGGCAAGCGAGGGGTTATGAATACCACGCTCCATCAGGAATTAAAGCTCGGACATTTCAGCTGTGCGATATTTCACCGCGCCATTTGATTTAGCAATAGGAATCGACGGTCAGTGTTGAAAGTGTTGTTTTGTGTGGCCATGGGTCATATATGGCTTGACACGACAAAAACTTGGGGAGTTAGCGGAGTTTCTCATTAGGTTTATGAATCATATTGTTCAATCTAAGCTATTTTAAGAGAGAATAGTTTTGTATGGTGTAAAGGGTAGTGTCAATTCTAAGGCAGATTGCCCTTGGTTTTCCTGAGTCCATGAGGGGGTCAGGTTTTTGTACATGTTGTAATTTTATTTTTGATTTAATGATATAGAAGGATCGACTCTTGCTTCGGCAAAAAAAAAAAGAGTCCCTCTCTTTTGCACCAATCAGAAATTAAATAAATTAAATTTAATAATTATAAAAATTAAGTTATTTATAAGTTTTGATGTCCACTTTATATGTTATTCACAAATTTTTGGTCAACATAAATTTAATTGAAGAGTCAACATATTTTATACGTTATACAATAGCTCGCCTGTGGCAAGGATAATAACACTATGGTGACGTGAATGACTTAAAAAGAAAATTTGATATTCAACTTTGCACACAATTATGATAATGAATATATAGTCATTATTAAAATAATAATAATAATATAAATTTTATATTATTATTTTAATGGAATTTTAAAACGTAACATAAAAAGAGATGTAAATTGCATTGCTTCTTTTTCATTTTTCACTAAATATATCATTAATGAAAATTATCCTAAAAAATTGTTAGCAAAATTTATCAAAACAAATTACCAACAAAACTATTAACAAATACAACTAATAAGATCCATACTAACAAGATCTGGAGATGAAATGCAAATCCAAAGCCAATTATGCAATGTGGAGCCAAAACACAAGATGGAATTCCAACCAGTAGACCTAAATCTTGAATGCATGTAGGGGCCATCATGACCAGTGATTCCGACCATCATGACCAGTGATTCCTCCACCATGAGAAATCACTTTTGAAAACTTAATATGCTACTACATAACATGAATGTTATAATCTTTTTTTCCTTTTCATTTTTAATGATATTAGTTA
>APFE030606926.1:18728-93944 GCA_000404065.3 Pinus taeda
TCTGATCGAATCCAAACTGAACTCGTAGAAGCATCAGTTTACTCTGCTTACCCAGCAATTGTAGTAGCAAAAGACTCGACTGGGCCTGATGACGGACCTAACCTTACAAATAGAATCTAGATAAGGGGGTCACATGCATATGGATCGATTGAATAGGGATCAGCCAGCGCAGAGGAAGAAACTTCAGTTGCAATAGCATTTGATTGGGTTCACCTAGTAGCAGTTGATCCATCATCCGAAAAGGAGCAAGCCACTAAGGGGATTACTCTATGGGTTCAATCTTACTGTGCTTAACTACTATGATTCCCATTAAAGCATATGAGTATTATTGGTTCAATACGGAGAAAAGGGTTATACTAAGTGAATTGACTCAACTACTTTCTCGAGTTCCCATACAACTATAATAGTTAGTTAAGCATGCTCGCTATCACGTATATAATCTGGCCCCTACTATTTACCCGGAATTCAACGATGCCTACCTATCCGGGTTTGGTCTCATGGCGAGTGGTCTCGGCCCAACATCCTTAACTTGCTGATTGAACCTTCCTTCCCTATCCAGTATTGTATATTCAACTATCCTGCAGTATTGTATTCTTTCCTCCCCTCCCTACGCTATAGCTTCCCAGCCACCGCAATAGGATAATGGCACCTTATCATAGTAGGGGCCCAACGTTAGGCTAGGCTATCCTGGGTATAGTTTCAAAGGGCGGGGGGTTTCATTCCACTGGTTCTCAGCTGGACTTCCTTCCTTTGCTGCTAGCCAATGGAGTGAAAACAACTGTCTTGGATCAGGGTAGGGCCTGACTTCCTTCTCTCCTGCTAGTGGGAGAAACTGATTCAATTGCTTCTTATTTTTTCAAAGGCAAGGGAGTGAAACGGCTTGATAATTTAGCTCCGGAGGGAGGAAAGAAAATATGGATGGGCTCCATCCCACACGGGACGCCTGAACTGAACACCTTATCTTTGTTATTCTCATTGCCCTCAAAAGCGCAAGCCCCTCTAGGACCTTGGTTGGGATCATGAACAGTGGAAGACACTCTGAAGCTATTGGAAAGGGAAGCCCGCTCTGAAGCTGCTCCCAACTAGTCGGGCGAGTTCCTGATAAACGAGGAGGAGATTGGATCATCGTCCATCGTCTAGTTTCTGAAGGGACTAATCTTTCTACCTTTAGCCCTACCTCCTTCACCCCTTGTTTGATTGTTCTTTCTTTCCGCGCTACTCTACTGCGCTACTAGGCTTGGATACCAGGCTACTCAACTGGGATACTCAATGTGGCTGCTCGGTTGGGCTGGATGACAGTTAGTGCCTAGAAGTCCGATCAGTGATAGAACTTTTCTTAGTCAGTGCATCTACTCCATGGGAAAGTTCTATTCATCAAAGCTATACTCATCGAACCTATACTCAGTGAGTACAAGAACCTCTGGTCGGTGCATAATAAAGCTCTTGTCAGTGCAGCTAGTCATTTTCCAGTCTCATTGCCAGATGACTGGGAAATGCATTTACGGGCAGTTTGGGGGAGGGTTGACCTAACTTGAGGGTCACTTGGACCAGCTGACTGCTAGGCCAACAGGCTCTCGCTAAATCTATAATGGAAAGAGCAGAGAAAGAAAACACCTATGAATTTTCTTGTTGGGAACAGTAAAGTATTATTAGCCCTATATGGTAAGAATGGTCGAGTGATTGTAATTGGACATACCACATATGCCTCAATAAATCCATACAAGTTTGACAATTCCAGGCCTTGCAAATCCCCATGCCATACTGGGTTGCCACCCGACATATTGAATGTTTTCATGATATATGGATATAAGGAGTTTACGTCATAGTAGTATAGATTTTCCCCATATGGGATATACGTATCTGCATGGCCTCCGTAGTACTCACGCCGAATGAATGTATCTTCGTTCCTACTTGGTAAATGGATAGGAAAACTATTAGGATCGTAATAGCTCATACGATCAATTTTCATAGCTAGAGAAGACACTGTCAAGCACTTCACGATATCAACTTTGAACTAAGTCCAATAAATCTCTTGGGCTTTCAGCATCACACCACCTAACAGACGTATATCTTGTTTAAGGTATTCCAATAATTGATCTCTACGATTCTCCAGAGTCTCAACTTGAATCTCTTCATGTGGAATTGAGCCTTTGTCTCCTAATTGAGGACATAAAGTTTTAGCCAATGTATCCAGACTACTTGGGAGCAGAGCTAATGAATCTCTTAAACGTAACACCACTTTATTACCCCGAGACACCACTAACTCGTAAAGCCTAAGGTTACTCATAAGAGGTTTTATGGAGTACGTATCGCCATGTTTAGCATAAAATTTCATGAAAAGGAGACCATCGAAGCGGAATAAGTTATGGAAATAAGCCATTAGAATATTCTATTTCTCCGCTACCCTTGCTAAACGCTCGAGAAAATCATACAACATTTTCTTACTCCTATCTTCAAATGAAGGTAGGACCGATAAGGGCATTACCGATACCCCTTGCCCAGTTCAATGTGTTCTCTTTTATGTGCCCAGGAGGTTAGGTTATTAGACCCCACCAGTTCCAATACCCCGTGACCTGGAGGGAGATAGTTGTCCATGTGTGAACAGTTCGACGTGACCAGTCGTAGATCCCCCGTACACCAAAGGAGGTGTTCGTGCTTTATAAGTAACAGTATGTGAAGAGGATAGGGAAGTTATACATGCCTTGTTCTTGGTCAAACATCCCAGGAAGCAGGTGATGATTCTAAGCGTGTTACCTTTTCTCGATAACATTTTCCCAATGAGTCAGTGAGGGGCATTCCCGATAGCCCGTGCCCTGGAATGAGGTGGTGGTGATCCTACTACGTGTGTTACCAGCTTGACGTTAACAAGAAGTAGGTTGTCAACGAGTTTCAGATACACGGGATATAGAAGAACAAACAGTTTATTGCTTGCTTCTTAATGCAGCACATGACACAAGGATCAATGAAATGGATAATAGCTACTTCAGAGCTTCATTACACAAATGAGGTGACTTGATGATGATGTTACTCGATGAGGGATTATGATCGCTACCGCTTGCCCATAGATAGCCGCTGTCAATACAAGTGTTGATTCGCTTTATGCCAGTCATTGTTGGGATACTAAGCTACTTGGATTGGTTGGGCTTATTGCATTGGTTACTTTACTTGGATAATCGGCTTGGCTTCCAGTTATAGAAAACCTACTCATTCCACATTGGGACCTTAACCAAAAGTCGGGGTACCTACCTGCTGATTGATCTCTCTTCCTGCCTGCCCTTAACAACCCATTTATTCAGTCAGAAAATAATACTTAGTGGGTGGCTAAGACAATATCTTTCTTTTCGGGCCAGACTTCACCTGATCAACCTGTTTTATCTACATTACAACGGCATTCTATGAACTTTAGATTCCTCTTTTAGTATGTTAGTCCTTTGCAAACACCTTTACGATTTACCTGGCATAGGCTCACTTACCTTAACTTACTTATCACGGGCTGGCTGCCCATAGAGCAGAGCTTTTCCACCGGCTTCCAGCCAGACAGCATTCACAGGCAGACCTGGAATCACAATTGCTTTCAGATGCTGCTGGGTACCACGTATTACCTATTGGTACGGCCAAGCCTCAGGATACAATTCAGAAATTAGAACCCACTGGCTAGGAAAGAATACACTGGCCTTTATAGAAGGCAAGGGGGCCAACAGACATGTAACCAGGACAGAGCCTATACAGAACACTGAGTTCCTACATGAATGCTATGAGAATGCTTACTTACAATGCACCTGTTGAGGATCATCGAACAACAGACACATGGCCTGGGTTCATTCATGCTAGGAAGGTTGTGCCCGTAAGGGAGGTGGGTTGGACTTGCCAAGAGAGATCTCGATTGATAGCTAACATATTCGAGATGGGTTCGAACAAACTAGGTCGATATGGGCTACCACGGACAGACAACTGAGGACTAACCGACCCACTGGGAGACCTGAACATAGCACCCATAACTACTCGACGGATGATGCACCTGTCAAGATTTATTGACATACACATAGGGAGGGACATTCATGCTAGGAAAGTCATGCCAGCCAGGGAAGTGGGTTGAGCTTGGATAGATCTTAATTGAGTCATTGATCAATACCGAATGTCTTCTGAGAGGAGGGACCATTGAACAGTCTTACGGGTGGCCCGGGTGCAAGGCTATTATTTCATATTGGATGAGAATAGGATCAACCGTTATCAGGAGAATGCAGGTTACACTAAGTTACTAAGATGGGAATCGATCCATTCAAGTCTGCTTTCTTTGTATACGTAATTATCTCTCTCAACTTTAGTGTCATTCTCAATATGTCTTTTTAGTCAATTGGTTCCCCTTTCCCTCATCCCTATTTGGATATCAGATTCTGTAAGGAGAAGGAAGATGAAGTGAGTCAATTTTGTTGTCCCTCTCATTTTAGTCAGTGGTCCTTATCGTTATAGTGCTTCTGAGGCAATCACTTGGGAATCAAAGGTATCCGGAAACACAAAATTTAGGCAGTATGGCCTTCGGTTAAGGTCAATTCAATTAAGATGTGAAATCCTCCTCTTCATATTCGAGATCCTTGGCGGATGACTACCATTGTCTGCGGCTACTGCTGCTGTTGACCCTCTCTTCTCTAGAATCTGTTCCCCTTTTGCCTTAGCTGGAGCCCGGTTGTTTTTATTGTTATCCACCACATCCTGACTTGGATTTATCGCTGCCAGGCTGGTCTTATTCACCACCGTTGCCTTCGTTGTCTGCTTCCGGTTCTAAACTCCTTCCTATACTCCAGAGCCTTAAAGCACTTTGACCTTTGAAGCTGACTGAGTTTCGTGGTAGGGTTGAAGTTTTCCCTATCCAGAGTTATAGAGACTCCCTTCCTTACCAGGCTTTGATGTGCCTGCTAAAAGGGAGAGAGAAGAGCCCCCATTCGACCCTATCCTCGACTTAGCATACCGTTGGTTGTGGGTTCTCAACGTTCTTCCTTTCTCAGATTCACGGCCCTCAGTTGGGTTGGAGGGTGACGTGCTCAGATAGGTTATGGAAAGATATATGGTTGAGAGAGATGAACTAGAGAATGGAGTTGTATTAGTGGGTGCTAATAGGAGGATTGAGATTGTCGTATCGATTAATTACTAAGCAAAGATCCGACATAGTCTCCAGTCAGGGTCGCTTCCCGACCTCCTCCTTTCGCAGCAACTTCATTTCACCCTCTCACACCTAATGCGCTTTGAGGTCTTTTGGGTTCGCCTGCGTTATCCTTCAAGCTTCATGGAGCGTGGAGCATGGAGATTGCATCTTTTTTGATGTCGTTTCCGACCAACGGAAAGAAAGGAGTTATAGCTATTCGAACCGAGGGAGCTACCTATTGGATATATCGCAGATTGAAGTGCAGAGCCTATTACTATAGAGAGTGCATATCCATAGTGAGCAGTCCCTATTTTTTCGGTTTACTCAACAGAGTCCGGTACAACTAAGCCAGAAAGCTCAGAAATAGTTTCAGTTCTAGATCGATACCCAGTTACTACGGATCCATTACCTGCAAAGGCACACACTAGTTGGGGTATAGACAATAGCTGCACTAGCAGAAGTATACCCAGATCAGTAGCAACAATAACAACAATAGACCTATACTCACACCGGCGAGCCATTCAAAGAAGGGACTTAGAGGCTTAGGTGGGACAGAGAGCGTAGAGGGAGAATCGGTCAGTTAGAGCGACAGCTTAGGGAGGGAAGGGACCACTTAAGAATCGGGGCGAGAAATACACTCATTCATTAGGAGGTGCTTCTTTTGATTTCTTGCATTGAGGACCAGAGGGGCTCTCAATCTAAGGAGAGGAACTTTAGTTTGCTCAACCATAAGGCCCCCCACCCAATAAGTAAACCTTACTAGAGGGCGCTCCAATCTAAGGAGAGGAACTTTAGTTGCTCGCCACCAGGAGAGGACCGGAGGGGCTCTCAATTCTAAGGAGAGGAACTTTAGTTGCTCGACTGATAAGTATGTGAGTGACTTTTAGTTACTTATTTGAGAGGGGCCACCAATAAGTAAATTGAAATAGCAAATGGGGCTCTCAATCTAAGGAGAGGGGCGTAAGCAGGCTCTCATCTAGGGAGAGACGACAAAATCCCTCGACCTCGTAACCTTGATCGAGTTGATGGCGGCCTTTAGTCAAGAGTTCGGCAAGCTCACCCTACCGAGCCTCGTGAAAAGAAAGGTGGAAAGCGAGTAAACTGATTGTTGAGCTTGCTACCCCGGCCATCCATCACTGGTAAGAGGAATTCGACATAAATATCGATTGCCCAATGATCCGCAGGTCCATCCATCGCTACCCCACGCTCTCCTCCTTCTGCCCTTCCGTTGGTTGGTTTGTTATGCCATGACCTGCTACCCGGCAAAGAAATATAATAAGAATCAGTGAAACTAGCCTAGAGGAAAAGAACTGGATCCAATAGTAAAAGAACATGTAGTGATGGAGGAATTCAATCGTTAGGCGGGTGGCGAGTAATCCCGTTAAGTGGTTAGGTGGATCATAAACCGTGCAAGTTATGGAGGGGGTGGCAAACCAATACGATCAAGTAATGGTCCAGAAACAGAAATAGAAGTTGGTTGTCATTCTCAGTCCGATGGAAGAAGAGGGAAATAGATGATTCGATCCTCTGCTGCCCGATGTGATCGTCCAGTCGTTAATTCGGTCCCAAAAGCCTCCCGGGCGAGCTAAAGAATATCCCACCTGTGATTTCCTCGTTCCATGTTCCATGCCCTACCTTCTAAGGAAGAGACACCCCTACCTCTGCTCTTGGACTCATCCCGAAATGAATAGCCATAATTCCTTCGCCCCATTGGAGGAAATATCCACCGCCCAACCCTCCGAGGAATAGGAGTTATCGGTCCATCAACCCATGCATGAGGAGTTGCCCTACACCCATTCGATCCAAAGTCTTCTTTTCCGTCTTCACCCAACCTTTTCGTATATCTTCCTGCTGATGTCCTACCTTTTGATCGACTAACTGTCATGAGATACGATCCAGCAGCCCTCGACGATTGAGAAGGGGTGGTCCCGTTGGGTGGATCTGTAGGGCATGGTCCAATCGCTAACACATGCTCTGAAATTGAAGTGAGATACCGAAAACAGAGAGGTGGGTCTGCCGACGTCCGACCATCTTCAGCGGCTCCTCCACCCAATGCAACCTGCCCTACTTCTATTTCATAGCCCGCGTATGGTATGACTCAATCTCCTACTCTTCTGTCATCAAGGGACGACGCCTCAGAGAGGCCAGAGGGAATAGAAGCAAGTAGACCTTCCCCACCCGAATGATCCTTTCCATTGGTTGGTTCATCCTACTATAAATGTAATTAAGCCGGATCAACGTTATTGCTTTAAGGAAGAGCTTGATGAGCAAGGGTTACTGCAAGGGGATGTTAACTGCCTGCCTTAGAGAGAAGGTATAAAGGTAAGCCTTATCCTTAGATAGTTATACCTATTATGTAGGTAAGATGAGTGTAGACGTCTTACTGATTTAATAACCCCCTATATATATATTATATATACCTACATGACTGGATGAACTACACCTATATGACTGGATAAACTCTCCCTAGATGAATGGATTAACTATACCTATACAATCGAAGGCAAGAACTAGAGTCAGTCAGAGTAAGGCAAGAACGGCCGACCTCCCTCTCCATCCATCGGTTATGTCGACTACGAGACGATGGCGCCCCTTCCTTATTAAGGAGAGGAAATTCAAGGTGCGAAGCTACTTGTCCCTCCGGGGGCAAGGCTATCCTCCCTCCCCTTATTATATGGCTATCGTGCCTTTTGTATGTAAAGCAAGCCAGATTATAAAGCTTGAGTTGGTAGACTGGCTGTAGATGCGCTTTTGGACGGGTATAGCTGCTTCGGCTGGATCAACGAATTTGGAGTCAACGAGGTAAAGCACTGAGTCAACGAGTGTAAGGTAAACAAGGGGTTCTGCTACTAAGTTCCTATATTTTCCTGGTTCTCTCTATTCACTCTAATTTCTCCTAGAAAAAGCCCCTGCCATAGGCGGGTATCCACAGCTTTCCATGGTTGGACCTGGGACTCTAGAGGCTTGGCTCGCTCCTCCTAGATCTATAAGCCCTACGGCATTTTAGATTCTATGGCTCTACACCTTGGAACAACTTAGTTGCTGCTATGTTTGCACTTGTATTTGCATATCTACATCTGCACTGGAATTGGCATAACCTGCTGGGTTGAACCCGATCTCCGAGGGCCTAGTTTTCATCACAATGGTGCCATATAGACTGGAGCCATGGATAAGTCCTGGCAATGCTATGCCTGGCAGCAGGTTGAACTTGCATCTTCTCTGTGCTAGCCTTGTGAAAGCCATATTCTAACCAACTAGAATTTGCATCGATACGTTGACACGATTTTGCATAGAAGAAGTTTGAACTTGAACTTGTAAGCTAGTAAGCTAGGTTGCCTATTATGCCAGAGCTCTTTGGGCTAAGATACTATGATGCTTGGTGACTCTGGACGGTATGATGCCTACGTGTTAATATTAGATATGGCCCATAGAGACGTTGCACTTGGATCTTAATATCCATAATATGCGCATAGAGCAGTTGACCTTGGATTCGCATGGCTCCCTACTGTCCTTGGACTAGCTATATCCACTTATTCTATATGATATCGGCATCAAGACATTGAACTTGAACTCGTATAAGATCTAGCTGAGATAACTAAACTAGCTTACCTAGACATCGCAGCTTGACCTATGCCCCATTGTACGTGCCGGACAGCTCCCCATTTATAATAATCAATATTGAATTACTACTATACTTATTCGTACTACTCGACTGGGCTACTTGAGAGAAACTCACTATCTAGGCTAGGTGAAAGCCTTGTGAAATCCATCTCCATTAAGACCTAGTAAACCTAACAAAACCTACAGACCTACCTCATAGCAGCTCCATACCTACACAACTCTACTAGAGCTTACCTCATTGCAGCCATCTCTGTGAAAGCCTTGGTGAAAGCCAGCAGATATAACATACTCTATTTTGCATCGAGACGTGTTCCCGGACCCACTACAACATATTAATATCTAATGTAGGCATCGATAAGTTGCTCTGGAGGCTCTACTAGAATCTAGTTCCACGCATCCTAGCGAGAAGAAGTAGTGCAGCTCGGGGCCGATCCACTTGGCTCTTATAATCTAGTTTCAGTAGCTCTACTTGGTTCATATACGATGTTTCCATCTCTACTTGGACCTGGCACTGACTCTACTGGCTGGCTCCTAATCGCCATGGGACCCTAGGATCCTACTAGCCCTAGTCCGTATTTAGCATCGATACGAAGTTGGTTGAACCCGGAGTAGTGCCATTTGAGCTTGGGCTAGTTGATGTTGTTGATCCACACGTTGGTTGCCTGGTTCCGGTTAATGCCAGAGCTAGGCGGCTAAGAGAATCCGCTAATGGATATCCACGACTAAGGTCTGTGGTGCCGTCCGTTGCCGGAGCTGAGCTCAGTCAGAGAGACTCTGCCTAGTCTACGGTGGTCCATAAAAAAATGGTTCATAAATTTGGATTTAATGATTTTGGTATTTATTTACCAAAATATGCTTACAAACTATTTTGACTGCATCAATGATGAGTGCTTCGCAACAATAACGCTTATGGTTTCACTTCATAAAATATTCTCGAAAGCAAAAATTGAAAGCCGTGTGTTCATAAACCAATGACGCTGTGGCATAACAACTGGCTTATTTGTTAATGGGAATACGCCTCGATCCGTCGGAATAAATTATTACTGGAAAATAAAAAAAAATTCCAACTTTTATTCACACGTTATATTTTATCATTTATTTAATAGAAATAGGTCCTCTCACATACGTTGTCAAAATTAAAAAGACAAAATAAGGGTTTGTATTTTAATTAAACAATACTTTGCATCAGTTCTTGGGAAAGTCAAACATATTAGCGGTTTTGGAAAAATAACTAGTTTACTAACCAACACTCCCTAATAATAACTAATTTACTAACCAACAAACACTCCCTAATATATCTTTCGCTCACATTAAATCCTATTGCAAACCTAGTAATTATGGAATCCCATACAAAAGACCAATAGAGGACTAGTTCCTAAAATTGCCACTAGCTGACCTGAATATTGCAAGAATGAATCCTCCTCCCCATTTCCAACGTCTAACAAATTTACATGTATACGTTTTTTCTTGCATGGAGTATATGTACCTTTTGAAGAATAAAAACATGACAAATAAGTCAAATGGAACATAGGGGAAGACACTGGGTAGCACCACTACAATATTATTTCTCATGATCTTTATACTTTTTTTCTTTCTTGTTGCCTCATTTCACCCACAGTTTCGGTTTCTATCTTAAATGGGTTTAAATAAGAACATTCTCATAAGACTTCTCAAAGCATAATTCAAAAATTAAGGAAGGCTGGCCCAGGCAAAGTTAAGGCAAATGAGATAAAAGAAGGGAAAAAATAGAAATAAATGATAATCAAAAATTAAAATAAGAGAAAAAAGATTGAGGAAGGGAAAGTGAAAGTGAAAGTAAAAGTGAAAGGTTATTCCTCTTGGCCTTCTCATTAACCTTAGTCTCTTTATTTCTTCTTTCATTTTCACTTTTAAAGAGATTTTTTTTTTGGTCCAGGAGGGAGGATGCATAAATCACTATTAGCTAATTATAACCAAAGATTAGGAGAACTAAGTAGCCATTTGAAGCCAGTTTTCCATTTGGCTTCAAGAGTAAAATATATGTGCCATTTTGATTAATTACTATGTTTGTGGTTGTATATTTCATCTATGTAAGTGCGTAGTTCAAATCCATATTCAATTCCCTATTCATTATGTTAAAGGTAATCAATTATGTACATTAACACATAATTACTTTCCTTTGTGGTCAAGTCAATGGAAATTTCTAATGTAGGAATTTTTGTTTGTTGTTCTCGTAAATGATATCCATATGAATTGTTTGACATTAAAACTAAATCAATTTGTGGTTCTCTCAGAAGAGAGATGAACAACAAAAAATAGCTTGAAATAAATTTGTTCTTAATTTGAATACCAACTTCTACCTATGGTTTAGCACAACACTCTCACACATTCATTGTCATGCAATTGTAGACACACAACAAATTATTTTCAGATACAACATCAATGGAATCCAATATTCTACAAACATAGACTATCCATTCCACTTTGAATTCTAAGATTGATGGTTGCAATTGAATAACTATTGTAATTAACCTTAAATGTTGTTAATTCTATCTCTTTGGAATATCAATTCAATGTTTAATGAGGTCATTTCCTATTGGATAGTCCATATACACAAACTTCTTGAGCTTAAGGCCATAAATTTCATCTAGTGTATGTTAGAAACTGCACATGTGTTCTTTTTCTCCTCCTTGAGGTAGTACACATGCCATTTGGGCCATATGCAGTATTGGCATGCGATAACTCCTATCTTATGGTTGATTGTTGAGACTAAGTAGAGTGACCTAAATTAAACGGGATTTTTGTAGCCATTTCAAAATATCATTAGTTATCGCCATTGAATAAAATACATTCATATAAATGCTTGGGTAACATAGAATATTATTGTTTCTTGGGGCAGAAACAAATCTTTATCCACCATTAATCAATATTGGATGAGCTAAAGAATGGAAATTTAGTCCTTGGAATTGAAAATTTGCTTATTGCATTGCATTACATAAGATAAGGAATTAGAATTTGGACATGCATAAAGACACAGGTTCAATAATAGTTATCACAAGTGTGGATTTTTTAGAAGAACATGTTGTTGGGTGAATGTCTAACACAATATAAGAGTCGTTGTAGGGCCACCAAAGAAAACTTGAATTCTTTGGGCTTGGAACAAGTAGAATGTTATCCATTAGAGTACTAGGTGTGACAACCATTTTGGTTAACGCCTTTTTATAAATATTTATGAATTCTAGTTTTGTAATTAAATTGTGGAAATGCAAACACAATGAACTGGTTGAGAAAGGGACATATGTTCAACAGCATTGAGGAGGAGATTGCTTGGGAAATTGGGTAAATGCTCATTTAATCGCACCCATTTCCTAACCAACATGTTTTTAGTGAAACTTACTAGACTTAATAACAAGTTGGACGAAGATTATGAGATTCCTCAAGGAAGGACAATCCCATCACCTTTGCCTTGTCTCAAGGATGATGCTTGGGCATGTCAACAAGAAAATAAGGAATGGCATTGGATAGTGGGAAAGAAGAAAAGAGAAAGGAATTTGGGACAACGCTGGAAGGGGACACAAAATTCGAGGAAGGATAGTGTCATGGAAAAATAAGAGGAGACAATGCTGGTAAAAAGGTAAGGAACTTAGAAAATAGGGAACTGGGACAACATATTGGAAGCTTACAACACAATTGTAAAGCATGGGAGAGAAGAAAGGAAAACACAGGTCAGGGGCTAGGCAGTGGGTTTACACAACAAAACATGGAAAAACACTACTTACATGAAGGAGAAATGTTATTTGGACTCCCTACCTTGGGAGGAGGCCCTGTATCGTTTGGGTTCCTGGCTTGTAGAGGTATTTCTATGTGATTTTATTACTTGAATACGACTTGTAATTAGTTACGATGTGCTTTGGATTCCCGATTAAGGGTGGATACATTGGAGGTGACATCACCTGGTTCAAGTGGGTGGATATGGTGTAATCTCTAGATTCTTTGTCTTAGTTGGTTGTTTAGGTTGTTTTCCCTTGAGCACTCCTCCTTAGGCTCTCAATCTAGCTCAGGGGTGGTTTATTGAAAGAAACGTTACAGTGTAGTCAACCTAAGGTTGGGTGGAGAGTTGGAGTTCTAGTTTCAATTGCCAAGATCATTTATATCACAAGATAAATGGTTTATTTATGTTGATGTGAGTGTTATTTCACTATGATATTATATTGTTGTTAAACATCTTGTATCATTAACGAGGATTTCACGTTCATTATGTATGAATTTGTGAATAAGAAATATTCATGTGATGGGAGCTTGACACTCCCTACAATACATTTATGCTCATATTGATTCTTATGGACCTTGAATGGTTTAACACACTAATAGAATGGTCTAGAGTCTCTTGAATGGGCTTTTTATTAACCTGAGGAATGGTATGCTTGAGCGTCTTTGTTATGCAACTAGAAATTGTATGCCTAAGTAATAGGCACACTTGTATGATCATGAATGTGTTTATTCCATGGTTAGCATTGTAGAATCATCATGCTAATGAATGAAGGAAATTTAATAGCCTCTATGTAAGAGAGCTATTAGGTTTCTCTATTGTGCTACAACTTAGGAGGGATAGGCACAAACTTTCTAGGTGTTGAAGGGTGGCTACAAAAAGTTGCATTCTATTTCATAATTGAGGGATTTCTTATTCTAGCCCAAGAATTTGAGAGACAGTGCCACTTTACTATGGCACGAGAGATGGGAGTCGTGGTATGCACATTATGTATGTCGAGTGATGAGAGAATATTTATGTTCATGGTCACAGCCATGCAAGGTGACTATTTTATGTTGTAATGGAAAATAGCCAAGGTGTGATTACGTGGAGCAACGAAGGCTAGGATCCACATAAGGCTAGAAATATTTTATAACGGGAAAACAAAATGTTTTCGGCACTTGACTGATCCAGGTGGATGTTGGTGGCCACCCATCTATCCCAGTTGGACCCCCACAACTATCTCTTTAAGCTTTTCAGTTTCCTTATTTTTAGCACAATTTACTATTTTTAGCAGTTTTTTGGGTCCTGAACTTCCAGAGCCGTTTTGAGGCCCTAAACGACATTTTTTGGGAAAACTGGGAGCAACATCAGTTATGGTCTATTATTTCCCCTCCCAAAGTTATATTCCTCAGATAGATCTTTCTAACGAACTATTGTGCGAGTCAAACGGAGATAGTATGCCAAAGTTACGACCCCCGGAAGTTGATATACCAATTTACCCAAACGGGGCCCATAGTTTGGCGCTTCATCTCCTAGGGTTAGGTTTTTGGATGTTTAGGGTTTTCCATTGTTTCTCAACAATAAATAGGACTTCGAGCCTCATTGTAACACAATTCAGAGGCCTGTAGCCGCCACATCTCTTCTCAGAGATAAGCTACCATCGCCCTAGCTAGTTTATTTCCATTTTTGTTTGTAAGCATATTTCAGTATTTTACAGCAATGAAATGAAGTATTATTTCCATTGCATATCTGTATTTATGGTTATCTTTGCAATTTGTTGCGTTCCTGTTTAAATCTGGATCAGTGGTATCAAAGCGGTCTGCTTTTTCTCTGTTTTTCTTTGCATGTCCCCAACGAGGTTGGGATATAAGGAGTTAGGGTTTGAACTTATCGAAACTTTGTGAGACCAGCCTCGCAAATCCTGACGGCCTCCCATGGCAGATGAAAAGAAAGACGAGGGGGCAAGAGATCATATCAAAATCTTGCTTGAAGAGACCCTTGAGCGACAAAGGAACGTGATGATGGACAGCTTTGCCCAGATCCTTCAGCGGCTACCCAGAGGCGACGCATTGACTTCCAACAACGACTCTGGAAATGCCACACTGTTTAAGGTACAAGTTAATTTCGAAACCCCCATCTTCAAGGGTCAAATAGACACAGATGTTGTAGATAAATGGTTAAATATGCTAGAAGGGTATTTTCCTATTCATGATTTTTCCAGTCGGGAAAAGATTATTTTCGCTCTTCTCAAAGCAGCCCCCCATGTCAAGGACTAGTGGGAAACCTACTGCGAGCAGAAGGATGAAAGTACGGGCTCAGTATTTTCAGCCACACCCACTTGGAATTCCTTCAGGGATGGCATCAAGGAGCAGTACTACCCTATCAAAAGCTATGAGGACAAATACATAAAGTGGACCATGTTGCAGCAGGGAAGGGACCAAGATGTGCCTGAGTTCACCAACATTTTTCATACCCTTCACACACAGTTGGGTATCAAAGATTCTGAGGTGCATTTGGTACTCAAATACCATGGCTGCCTACATAGATACATCTAGGAAGAGATGGAGTTCCTAAACATCTCCTCGCTCGGCACGACATACCGATACGCTATCAAGATCAAGCAGAAGTATAAATAGAAGAAGCGAGACTTTGGATCTGCGAATCCGAAGACCAAAGGACAAAGCCAAGGAGGAGTGAGCCAAGATAGCTCATTGAAGCCACAAGAAAAGAACAACACCACGAAGTCGAAGAAGGACATAGAAAAGTGGTGTGAGTTCCACAAGAGCCCCATTCACAACACAAGTGAGTGTTGAACCAAGCAGTCACTGGTGGCTGAGTTGAAGGCTTCAGAATCAGATGCATGTTCTAACCCTGAGTCAGAACCCGACAAGGGGAATTGCAAAGGGAAGCAGATCATTGATGCAGAGCCCAGCGCCATTGTTGCCACCGCTAAGATCTAGAAGAATGAGCCTGAAGATCTAGAAGAGGGGGAGCGTCTTTTCCACTCACAGATGTTGGTGAAGGGTTCGCCACTGCAATTCATTATCGATAGTGGCAGCCAAAAGAATCTCATTTTAGCAAAGGTCGTGAAGCGGTTGGGCCTACTGACTACACCACACCCACAGCTGTACAGTATTGGGTGGCTTCACCAAGGACGAGATCTCCGAGTTCGACAACAGTGCCACCTTCCCTACAGCATCAAACCCTTCACAGATGATGTATTGTGTGACGTTGCTACTCTGGATGTTTGTGATGTATTATTAGGCCAACCATACTTATGCCTCGCGCTGTTATTATTTCTTTGGGAAATTCATTATACAGGATACCAGAGGTAGCCCCACCTACTGCCACCTCTTTTATCACTGCCGAAAAAGGCAGCAAGCTCATCTCCCAGAATAGGAAATTCATTTTCTATCTGGTTCACCCCCAAAGTAAGGGGACGATTGTCACCACATCCATGACCCCCGCGAACGGTTCCTCCACGCAGCATAAGCAACAACAGAGGGATACGGTGATGAAAGAACACAAGAACAACTTCTCCTCACCCACAAGGGTACCACACAAGTTTCAGGTGGGCAACAAAGCCTGGTTGCATCTGTAGAAAGAATTCCTTACAAGAGCCCCTAAGAAGCTCCGACCGCTCCGACATGGTCCTTACATCATTACCAAGGCTGTGGGAAACAATGCTTTGGAGCACCACATTCCTTCATTCCCTTGCTTGCACCAAGTGTTCAATATGGAACACCCTCTACCATGCTTCCCACCAGTACTAGACACATCAGAGATTGCAAAACAGCTCACTAGGGACCAAGTTTAGCAGATGGAGGAACTCAACGCAATGGGGACCATTTCTTCTTGGGGGGGAGGAATGACCCAGGTGGATGTTCGTGGCCACCCACCTATCCCACTTGGACCCCCACAACTCTCTCTTTCAGCATTTCAGTTTCCTTATTTGTAGCACAATTTACTATTTTTAGCAGTTTTTCGGGTCTTGAACTTCCGGAGCCGTTTTGAGGCCCTAAACGACATTTTTTGGGAAAACCAAGAGCAGCATGGGTAGTAAATTAACCTTGCTCTTCCCAAAGTTATAGTCCTCGGATAGATCTTTCTAACGACCTATTGTGCACGTCAAACGAAGATCGTATGCCAAAGTTACGACCCCGGGAAGTTGATATACCAATTTACCCAAATGGGGCCCATAGTTTGGTGCTTCATCTCCTAGGGTCAGGTTTTTGGATGTTTAGGGTTTTCCATTGTTTCTCAACAATAAATAGGCCTTCGAGCCTCATTGTAACATAGTTCAAAGGCATGTAGCCGCCACATCTCTTCTTAGAGATAAGCTACCATCGCCTTAGCTGGTTTATTTCCATTTTTGTTTGTAAGCATATTTTAGTATTTTATAGCAATGAAATGAAGTATTATTTCCGCTGCATCTCTGTATTTATGGTTATCTATGTAATTTGTTGCGTTCCTGTTTAAATCCAGATCATTGACAGAAGAATTTGTTTTCATGACATCAACATGAAATCACCATCAGATCATGTCAATGTAACACCAACATGACATCATTGTGGTCTTTTGGATGATCAAGTGGTGCATTGTAAATCCAAGTTGTAGATGACGAAACCAGGGAATGGGAAATCTACTCAGCACATAGGGGGAATAGTATCATGGTAAGTCTTCGACTTCAAAGGTATTAAGCTCACGTTTCATCTAGAGGCCCCAGTTAACAAAGTTGGGGGATGGGAATAAGTTTGTCATTCCCTAAAGACTTGGTGGGTAATGCCAAGGGAATAACACAAAGGGATGGAAGGTGGGCTGCGATGATGTGGTGCACCTTGAGATGAGGTGGCAATCAACATGGAGAACGCTACTAATGGGGAAAGCTAATTGGGGCCATAGTATGAGTGCCACCTGGCATCCCTGCTGATATGGCAAGGTTTTTTTAGGGTAAAACACTAAATGGCCATAAATTTTGATCCATGTATCAAATTGAGATAAAATTTATATTCTCAGAAAGCTCTCAATGAACTGGTTACAATTGTGGTATTATCTTTTAGTTTTAAGGAAGTTTAATTGGAGGAATTTAGTGACCCCAATCCCACAATAGAACTATGGGGATTGGGTTAGCACTACATAATATCTCTCATTTAGCTTGGGAAATCCAAGTGGGTGGTAGGTAGAGCTACAGAGTGGTATTAGAGTAGAAGGTTCAACACTAGACCTCTAGAGACAAAGTTGTGACATTGACGTAGTGTAACATTATGTAGAGCTCTGCTACAGAGTATAGTATCTAAGCATGAATGATGCTATGTGTTGTTTATAACAATTGAATCATGGATTGCATGTTGATTGCAATGAATTTTTAATAAGTTAAGTTGTTTTAACAGGTGTATTAACTCACAAACTTGATGTTTCATATGTTCTTACAACCATATTCTTGTGGAAGGATTGCCAAGGCTATAATGAATGCGTTAATTGATTAATGATGTATTAACAGTTATCTGTGTATGACATCACATAATAGGATAGAAAGGAACAACAAAAGAGAGAAAGGGAATGGACAACAGAATGGTGCATTATAGCATTGACAGATCACAACATGGATATGAGGAAGAATCAATCAAGAAGAAAGGAGAAGTAGGCTCTCTTGACTTGTTGGATACATTTAGAAACTTAAGGAATGAACTAAGAAGTTAGAAGGCTAAAAATTAGAAGCTTTTCAGGGCCCAAGAAAGGCAGGATGAAATGAATGGAGTCATACTGCAATGCTTGTTAGACTTATGGAGACAAAATTAACATGAGTTAGAAGCCAACTACAAGTTTAATCAGACTTCATATGGGCTTGGAAAACTAGAGTTAAAGACTTATGGAGCATAGGGAAGCAGTTCGAGGAAGAGGTGTAAGGATCCAAGTGAGGATATAGTGAGAGGGGGTACTCCATTGAGTACTCCAGAAAGGAGGGCAGGAAACTGTGGGAAGCATGCTAATGCTACTACTAGAACACACTGTCACCAAAGAAGGAAAAAAAAAGACTACATGTCAGAAGAGTTGAAGAAGGTAAAGCCCCTTACGTTTAATTATGAGGTAAAGAAAGTAGAGGATATAGAAGCATGGCTACTAGGGATGAAGAATTTTTTTAGAGCACAATTACTATGAAAATATGAAAGCGAAAGTGGCCACCCTCAACCTAAAAGATAAGGTTGATATTTGGTGGGAAGACTTAAATAATGTAAAGAATATTAGGGAGGAAGAATTGTCCTGGAAGGAATTTGAGAAGTACTTCAAGGAAAAGTATTTGTTTGAGAGGCACTATGACAGCAAGGCCAAGGAATTTTATGAGCTTAAGCTAGGGAAGTTGTCAAATGAGCAATATACAACAAGATTTTTGGAACTACTAAGGTATGTGCCCTACCTCAAAGACGAGAAGGTAAAGATTTAGAGGTATATCAATGAGTTTCCAGAAAAATTCAAGGATATGATAGAGTTTGATGAGCCACAAAATCTTAAGGATGCTATTAGAAAAATGAAGTACTACTACGACCAATGCAAACATAGATCATAATATAGGACTAAGTGGAAAGCAAAAGGAAACCTAAAATTCAAAGGAAAGAGGTAAGGAGTTGTAGAGAAGCACCTTGGAGAAAGGAAGGTGATCCAACCACAACTAACAAAGGTGAGTTCTAGCAAAGGTTCACTAATGTTGGTATGTATTGATTCACTTAGGCTATGGGAGGGGAGGCCAAGGGATATGGAGGAGAACCATTGAAATAATGGACCTGTGGAAAAAACCATAGGAAGAGGGACAACCCTCAATGAAAGAAAGATGACCTGAGGTTGTATAATGCACAGGAAGCAGATAAAGTAAGGGATGTCGCCCAGAACATGAACATAATATACACTGTAGTGGATGATAAATAGGATGATCATTAGGCATCGAGTATTGAAATGCGAGGTATGATTAATAATCATAAAATTTTGATTTAAATTGATCCCAGTTTGAACTTTAGTTATATGATTCCATCAATTGTTGAGAAATGTGCATTGAAAAAAGAAGCACAAATGGGATCTTGGCTACTCCAACTAGCCACAGGGACGAAGAGGCAGGTGGAGCACATAGTGAAGTCATTCCCATTTGTAGTGAGTGGCATGTTAATGGTGGAAAAATATAATTTCTTTTCCATTGGGTGATCATGATGCCCTTATAAGGATGGATTAGTTAGAACATCATTAAAAAAAGGTCGGTAGTTTTGAAAATTCAATTGAATGCCTCAATGGGGGAAGTGAAATGACGGTGGCGAAAGAAAAATAAAAACCCATATTAGCCCGATTAATAATAGTGTAGCAAACCAAATGATGTAGCTAGAAAGGGTGCATATTATTCGTTGTTCAAGTAATCAAAAGTTTTGAAGTAAATAGAAGTAGCGCTTATTGGAACAGCCAATTATAAAATAGTTTGAAGACATGTTTCCTGAGGAAATTCCCAGATTATCCCCTCATATAGAGGTGGATTTTTCTATAGAACTATTACCTGGGACAACACTGGCATTTAAAGTCCCATATAGAATGAGCACTCCAAAGCTAATAGAGTTGAAGCTACAATGAAAAGAAATGTTAGACAAGGGCTATATTAGGTAGAGTGTGTTGCCTTAGGGATCGTTGGTCATGTTCATGAAGAAAAAGGATGACACACTATGAATGTGCATAGATTATAAGCATCTTAATAAAACCACCAGAAATAATAGATACCCCTTGCTGCGTATTGACAATTTATCTGATCAATTACATGGAGTAACAATCTTTTGAAAAATTGATTTGAGATTTGGGTATCATCAGGTGTGCATTAAGGATGAAGATATTTATAAAACAACACTAAGGACAAGGTATAGTCATTATGATTTTTTGGTTGTGCCCTTTGGACTTACAAATGATATTGCTACCATCATGTGTCTAATGAACAATGTGCTTAGATATTATCTAGACAAGTTCATATTAGTGTTTGTTGATGACATATTCAAAAACCAAAGAGAAGCATGAAGAACATATAGTTATATTACTATAGCTTCTAAGAGAGCATAAAAATCATGCAAAGCTCAGTGTTAGACAATATTTTGTCACACCTCCTGCACTTCCCTGTGGCATACCCCGAAGTGCCTGAAACATGACTCTTATGCAGTGTACTTATTCATATATGCATCTCAAATCCTCCCTGAGACATTGATTGGAAAATTCATTGAGCTTCCCCTCAGGGAAATAGCTCTTAAACCCTAATTTGAGAATCATCGCTTTTATGAGACTAAAAACCGCGATGGTCGCCTGTTGTATTATACTCGACCGATGATGGCATGGTTTTATTTACTTGTATACACACGATGATCCCAAAAAGGAAATTTTCCCAAAGAGGATAAGAAGCTTTATGATCTAGAAGCTTCTAGAGCGGCGCGCTAGAGGTTGTTCAGTGTAGATGAGGTCGAGTTCTCCCAACTTGGCCTCTTGGTCTTATCCCTATGAACTACCCCCTTGAGATGGAAGACAACCCCCATGCAGTGGAAAAGAAGACAGACATAGAGCAGGAAGCTCTCACTGAAGAAGGTCATATTAAAGATGTTTTTAACATTGTTTTTGAATATGCAGGTGTTCAAAATAGCATGAGAAAAGAAGTTGAAAGCAAGGTTGTTAATAAATTTGATGCAGATTACAAAAAAAAAAAACAGTACCTGATGATGAAAGTGAAAATAATGATATGGATGTTTTTGAAGACAAAGATGAATGCATTGAAACCAATTTTCAACAATGGAGTCAAGAAGAGATAAGATTTTGCTATCAAGAAATATGGTAGAAAGAAAGTCAGGAATGTGAAGCGCAAGAAGCAGAGAAAATAAAACAATTTAAAGATGCAATGTTGTGGCAGCAATCCATAATTGGACGAATATTTGAAAAGGAAGGTGTAGAAGACATGATCCAATTGTTTTTCAGAACAAGTTCAAAACAAGACAGAAAAATTGCAGCAGCAACAAGTGAATAAAGCCTACAACAAGAAAGTTCAATAGAGAATGAAGCAATTTCGAGGATATAGAATCTCGAAATAGAGAAAAAGAAAATGCAAAATTGTAAAATTCTTGAGTCATTGTAAGCCTAGTTGAGACATAGACCAACAGGAAAGTTTGTGTGATAGTCAAGTCATGTTGATTCATATGGTCGTAATTAAAGGAGAGTGTTAAAATAGTAATTACTGTCGCATGCGGAGCTAGCGAAAAATAGAGATTCAGTTAACTAAGTGATTGAACGTTGAGTGTCAAGTTAAGTGATAGACACTGTGTGGTTGCATGTCAAGATATTTTAGGCAAGTCCCTAGTTGGAAAATGATAAATACCCTTCACCAGGTTCGTTGTAAGCATCGTGTTTTGTGTGATCAATAGAAGAGTAGCAACTCGTGTTTTATGTATGAATTCATGCTTTGTCTCCTCCGCCTCTCCAACATGATAAATTCTTGACAAGTTTAATCAAGTGTTTGACATACTACAACCGAGAATTCTATCTTGAGGTCACCCTCTCTCAATCTCTCCCACTCCCGATGCAACAACCCTGGATTACAATGGCTATCTCTCCCCTCCCGATGCAACAACCCCTTATTACAACCATGGCAGCCATTTCTCAGGGATTTCAGAGATGGGAGTAATCCGCATAGTACTTATCTTATTTAATTTTTCCAAGAGTAGTCCGCATATAGTCAGCATATTATAGCCCGCTAGAAACCACATATTGGATATTAACAATTACTTACCATCAAAATCCGTATAGTAATTATTTTATTTAATTTTTCCAAAAGTAATCCACATATAGTCAGCGTATTATAGACCGCTAGAAACCACGTATTGGACATTAACAATTACTTACAGTCCACCAGAAACCACACATTGGACATTAACAATTACTTACTATCAAAATCTCAGATGGGTCTTCGGTGGATTCATGCTTTGTTTGCAAATCTTCTGGCATGGTTTGGATGGCTGCCCATTACATTGTCAAAAATTGCTTTAAATTACGATCAGATCGTGAATAGCTCAGTGAGTTTCTTTGATGCAGTGCTCGTGTCATTAGGCCACATAGCTATCCTCATCTCTACAATTGTGAGAGGAAGGCTTGACATTGAGTTGGCTGCAAGGGATGTTGTGTCTACACTAAGAGGTGCCAGACTTCAGAAAGTGGAGGATCTAAATGGTTTTGGGTTGACCTCAAATAACGATCTGAGAGCTGCTTCAGTTGTGATGCTGTCTAGACAGGTACCCACTTCTTCCATGAAGCAATTCATGAGATATCTCTCCAGTTCACATCACGTAAATTCAATTCTCCTTCAGTGTCTTCCACTGACATCTGCAGCAGTCACCACAGAAATCTGCCAATGTGTTGATCCATGCTATTGTGTTGTGTTTTGGACAGTAGAGACTATCACAATCCAGCTTGATGAAAAAATGCCTGGGATACTGAAGAAGCTATCGGATTCCCTGTGCCTCTTGCCATCCCTTCAGTGCCTCAAAAATGGTTGCCATGGCTACGGTGTGGGAGATCTGAATGTTGGTATTGATGAATTAGCAGAGCAGAGGATGATTCAGCCCGAATCCCGATTGGCCAGCCCTACTGTCTCTGAAACGCTGGACAAAATTGCCAGATTGATCGAAGAACGGCCTACATGTGTTTGCATACCGTTGCAAGATGACTGGACGAGGCTATTGATTAGGTTTCTCAAGTGTCGAGATGAAGTATCTAGGGGTTCCAGAAACATTGCAGTGGAAACTCTTGAGGCCTCCTTGGCTGGCACCAGAGCAAGTACTTCTGTTCAAAGAATTGAATACAGTACAACAGCTTTAATTGTGCCCAGATTGTTTGAGATGTTGATAAACGCAGTACTGACTGGGCTTTTCAAAGTGGATGGATTTTCCAGTGCTCTAACAGCAAGAAGGGCAGCCAGAGATTACATTGTGGACGGGAGAGGTAATGGGTTCTGTGCCAATGTTTTTCTCACTGAAGCTCTTGTCCATGTCAGTGCCACCAATAGTAGTGGCATCTGCCAGGTGCTCACCTTCAGGCATCCGATCACGAGTCTCAGAGCTTTGGCTTTTCTGTCAGGTGGGGTCAATCTCCTCTGTACCTTGTGGTGGTGTTTCGGTATAGGGTTCGGTACAGGGATTGCACAATTGTCTAATAATTATTACTGGCCTCCTAAGAAAGTTTATTTCCTTATAATAATAGCCACCATGTGTATAGGCTTGGGGATAGATTCCTTCTACTTGTATTTGAATAAATTTCGATGGAAAGAGCTGAAGGGCTTTTGGGCAGTGATCTTATTGGAAATTATTTTCATCGCTGCAAGTGGTACTATATTTCGGATTTTGGGTATAGCGGCTTTTGGGCGATGGCTGTATGTTGTCCTGCAAGGCATAGTTTGGGTGAAGTGGGGATTTGGCTGCTATTTTTTGGGAGAGTTTCATGAAAATGATTCCACATGGGCTAGGAGTGGTGTTTCTGTGTACTCTTGTGCATTTTTCATGAGTGCCATTTTAGGTGCACTTGGAGGAAACTGGATGGGTTCACAATAGACTGGGCTAAGACTGGCGTTTCCTTGTACTCTTGTGCGTTTTTCCTCAGTGCCATTTTAGGTGCATTTGGAGGAAAGTGGACGGTAGCCAATGGAGTGTGCTCTACATAAAGTATCCATAATTGTAATATGTAATATGAAATGGGGTAAGAGTGCGGCAGTAGTGTTTTTTCTGAATGCCATTTTAGGTATAGTGGGAGGAAATTGGGAGTAACCAATGGAGTGTGCTTCATTTCAAGTATTTATATACGTAATGCCAAATGATTGTGTTTTGAAGTTATATCCTCTGAATTGTTTCACTATTGAATGACATGATTTTATTAGACGTGTGTTTTTTGGGTTTTTATTGATTTGCATATCATGAATATATGTAATTTTTGATTTACTAGAGGTTGAGAGTATCAAGATGAAAAATTATTATTCAAGATGTAAAATTATTTTTGATTGTAAAAGTTGAGGAAAGGTTTCTATTTTGGAAATTTTGATTCCTTTCATAAATTAAATGGATCTATACAGCTTTTGAATAACATACTCTCTATCTCTATATTTATATGCATACACAATTTGAATATTTATTACAAATATCCCTCATACTTTGAATTAGAAAACGTTTATTAATTTTTTATTATTATTATTATTATTAAATTTTAAAAATTTTTATATATCAATTCTATCTTAAAAATGAAATAAATTTCACATTTCCTAATAAGCAGTGTAAATATGAGAAATTTTAAAACTTAAATTACTTTATTTTTTTTTAATAAGGACATTTGAAATATTTTGTTTTTGACTCACAGAAAAATGTTTTTGCTATTAAAATATATATCTTTAAAATATTTCTTGTAAACATAAAATGAATTAAACATCATGTAATATCAATAACATTATTTTCTATTGATTCCATATTAAACAGTGAGGAAAGTATATATCTCCTTCATTCTTTTTTTTTGTTCAATTACTTTATCTCTTTATGTGAAGTTGATGTAAATTTAATGTGGAAATAAAAATATTTTATTTATGGCGTACATCAAATTTGATTGGTTATTACTATTTTTAATTTGTGAATGTAAGTATCACTTTGTAACTTTTAAATGTAATGTTACATGACAACATCTCTCCCATACTAGGTTGTAGAACGCCTCTAGACGCAATGCGATGTATACCACTGAATGACCTTTGTTTCGTTTTCCAAGGTTCCTTCATCATTTTTAAACTTTTCTCTTCCAAATGTTTTGATGAAGATGTTCACAATTTGTTCATTTGAGAAACAATGTCTTAAATGAATTGTATTTGCTCCTACATAGTATCGAATCAAATGATACTTTGTGTTGACGTCTTTGGTTCAATCGTCTTTGGTTCAATCATGAAATTTGGACTGTTGGCTAAATTGATTGTAGAAGTATTGTCAACTAGAAGAGGGATATAATTTAGTTGTTTCTCCTACAAATTTCAAGAATTTTTCCGAGTCATACAATCTCCTTTGTTGCTTCTACAACCACTACATATTTTTCCTCTCTTGTGGAATCTGCTAGAAATAACTATTTGTGTGACCTCAAGGAGACAAGGAGACAATTGCATGCTCGAATATACCACAATAGTGTGGATAAACATTATGTTGATGATATGCGTGGTTTCTTTTTTGAAACAAGAATTGATTGTGGCAATATGGCAAGAAAAATGTTTGATGAAGCATTAAAGGGGGACACTGCCACTCTAGCAACAAGATATGAAGCAGTTGGAATTGCCCATGACGCAGTATGTCATCTAGTAGCAGTTGATGATCAAGAAATTGATAAAGTGATTGCAGAGTTTTTCATGGGAATATCCACTAACAACATAACAGTGGAAGACAACCCCATGTAGTTGGAAAGAAGGCAGATGTAGAGCAAGAAGCTCTCACTAAAGAAGGTCATATTAAAGATGTTTTTAACATTGTTTTTTAATATGCAGGTGTTCAGAATAGCATGGGAAAAGAAGTTGAAAGCAAGGTTGTTAATAAATTTGATGCAGATTATCAAAAAAAAATAGTACCTGATGATGAAAGTGAAAATAATGATATGGATGTTTTTGAAGACGAAAATGAATGCATTGAAACAATTTTTCAGCCATGGAGTCAAGAAGAGATAAGATTTTGCTATCAAGAAATATGGCAAAAAGAAAGTCAGGGATGTGAAGCGCAAGAAGCAGAGAAAATAAGATAGCTTAAATATGGATTGTTGTGGCAGCGGTCCATAGTTGAACGAATATTTGAAGAGGAAGGTATAGAAGACATGATCCAATTGTTTTTAAGAACAAGTTCAAAACAAGACAAAGAGAAATTGCAGCAACAACAAGTGAATAAACACTACAGCAAGAAAGTTCAACAAAGAATGAAGCAATTTCGAGGATATAGAATCTCGAAACAGAGAAAAAAAATGCAAAATTGTAAAATTCTTGAGTCATTGTAAGCCTAGTTGAGACGTAGACCAACAGGCATGTTTGTGTGATAGTTGAGTCATGTTGAGTTATGTTGAGTGTCGTAATTAAGGGAGAGTGTTAGAAATAGTAATTACTGCGGCATGTGGAGCTAGCTAAAAATAGAGATTCAGTTAACTAAGTGATTGAGCGTTGAGTGTTAAGTTATAGACACTGTGTGGTTGCATGTCAAGATATTTTAAGGAAGTCCCTAGTTGGAAAATGATAAATACTCTTCACCGGTTTGTTGTAAGCATCGTGTTTTGTGTGATCAATAAAAGAGTAGCAACTCGTGTTTTACGTGTGAATTCATGCTTTGTCTCCTCCCTTTCCAACAAAATAAATTCTCAACAAATGTAATCAAGTATTTGACAGACTACAACCAAAAATTCTATCTTGAGTTCACCCTCTCTCAATCTCTCCCCTCCCAATGCAGCAACCCCTGATTACAACCATGGCAGCCATTTCTCAGGGATTTCAGAGATGGGAGTAATCCGCATAGTACTTATCTATTTAATTTTTCCAAAAGTAGTCCGCATATTGTACATTAACAATTACTTACCATCAAAATCCGTATAGTAATTATTTTATTTAATTTTTCCAAAGTAAGTAATCCGCATAGTACTTATTTTATTTAATTTTTCCAAAAGTATTCCGCATATAGTCAGCCTATTATAGTCCGCCAGAAACCACATATTGGACATTAACAATTACTTACAGTCCGCCAGAAACTACACGTTGGACATTAACAATTACTTACTATCAAAATCTCAGATGGGTCTTCGGTGGATTCATGCTTTGTTTGCAAATCTTCTGGCCTGGTTTGGATGGCTGCCTATTACATTGTCACAAATCAATAGAGATGAGATCGTGACAGTGAGTTTCTTTGAGGCAGTGCTCGTGTCATTAGGCCACACAGCTATCCTCATCTCTATAATTGTGAGAGGAAGGCTTGACATTGAGTTGGCTGCAAGGGATGTTGTGTCTACACTAAGAGGTGCCAGACTTCAGAAAGTGGAGGATCTAATTGGTTTTGGGTTGACCTCAAATAACGATCTGAGAGCTGCTTCAGTTGTGATGCTGTCTAGACAGGTACCCACTTCTTCCATGAAGCAATTCATGAGATATCTCTCCAGTTCACATCACGTAAATTCAATTCTCCTTCAGTATCTTCCACTGACATCTGCAGCAGTCACCACAGAAATCTGCCAATGTGTTGATCCATGCTATTGTGTTGTGTTTTGGACAGTAGAGACTATCACAAGCCAGCTTGATGAAAAAATGCCTGGGATACTGAAGAAGCTATCGGATTCCCTGTGCCTCTTGCCATCCCTCCAGTGCCTCAAAAATGGTTGCCATGGCTACGGTGTGGGAGATCTGAATGTTGGTATTGATGAATTAGTAGAGCAGAGGATGATTCAGCCCGAATCCCGATTGGCCAGCCCTACTGTCTCTGAAACGCTGGACAAGATTGCCAGATTGATCGAAGAACGGCCTACATGTGTTTGCATCCCGGTGCAAGATAACTGGACGAGGCTACTGATTAGGTTTCTCATGTGTCGAGATGAAGAATCTAAAGGTCCCAAAAACATTGCAGTGGAAACTCTTGAGGCCTCCTTGGCTGGCACCAGAGCAAGTACTTCTGTTCAAAGAATTGAATACAGTACAACAGCTTTAGTTCTGCCCAGATTGTTTGAAATGTTGATAAACGCAGTACTGACTGGGCTTTTCAAAGTGGATGGATTTTCCAGTGCTCTAACAGCAAGAAGGGCAGCCAGAGATTACATTGTGGACGGAAGAGGTAATGGGTTCTATGCCAATGTTTTTCTCACTGAAGCTCTTGTCCATGTCAGTGCCACCAATAGTGGTGGCATCTGCCAGGTGCTCACCTTCAGGCATCCGATCACGAGTCTCAGAGCTTTGGCTTTTCTGTCAGGTGGGGTCAATCTCCTCTGTACCTTGTGGTGGTGTTTCGGTATAGGGTTCGGCAAAGGGATTGGACAATGGTCTATTAATTATTCCTGGCCTCCTAAGAAAGTTTCTTTCTTTATAATAATAGCCACCATGTGTATAGGCTTGGGGATAGATTCCTTCTACTTGTATTTGAATAAATTTCGATGGAAAGAGCTGAAGGGCTTCTGGGCAGTGATCTTATTGGAAATTATTGTCATCGCTGCAAGTGGTACTATATTTCGGATTTTGGGTATAGCGGCTTTTGGGCGATGGCTGTATGTTGTCCTGCAAGGCATAGTTTGGGTGAAGTGGGGATTTGGCTGCTATTTTTTGGGAGAGTTTCTGGAAAATGATTCCACATGGGCTAGGAGTGGTGTTTCTGTGTACTCTTGTGCATTTTTCCTGAGTGCCATTTTAGGTGCACTTGGAGGAATCTCGACGGAGGAATCTGGTGAACTTGGAAGAATCTGGACGGAGGAATCTGGACTGGGCTAAGAGTGGTGTTTCCGTGTACTCTTGTGCGTTTTTCCTCAGTGCCATTTTAGGTGCATTTGGAGGAAAGTGGACGGTAGCCAATGGAGTGTGCTCTATATAAAGTATCCATAATTGTAATATGTAATATGAAGTGGGGTTAAGAGTGCGACACTAGTGTAATCTTGTGCGTTTTTTCTGAATGCCATTTTAGGTATAGTGGGAGGAAATTGGGAGTAACCAATGGAGTGTGCTTCATTTCAAGTATTTATATATGTAATGCCAAATGATTGTGTTTTGAAGTTATATTCTCTGTGAATTGTTTCATATTGAATGACATGATTTTATTAGACGTGTGTTTTTTGGATTTTTATTGATGTGCAGCTGCTATTATGAATATATGTAATTTTTGATTTACTAAAGGTTGAGAGTATTAAGATGTAAAATTATCATTCAAGATGTAAAATTGTTTTTGACTTGTAAAAGTTGAGGAAATGTTTTCATTTCGAAAAATTTGATTCCTCTCATAAATTAAATGGATCTATGTAGCTTTTGAATAACATACTCTCTATCTCTATATTTATATGCATACACAATTTGAATATTTATTACAAATATTCCTCATACTTTGAATTAAAAAACGTTTTTTAATTTATTATATTATTATTATTATAAAATTTTATATATCAATTCTATCTTAAAAATGAAATAAATTTTCACATTTCCTAATAAGCAGTGTAATATAGAAATTTTAAAACTTAAATTATTTTATTTTTCTTTAATAAGGACATTTGAAATATTTTGTTTTTGACTCACACAAAAATGTTTTTGTTATTAAAATATATATTTTTAAAATATTTCTTGTAAACATAAAATGAATTAAACATCATGTAATATCAATAACATTATTTTCTATTGATTCCATATTAAATAGTGAAGAAAGTATACATCTCTTTCATTCTTTTTTTTGTTCAATTATTTTATCTCTTTATCCGAAGTTGATGTAAATTTAATGTGGAAATTAAAATATTTTATTTATGGCGTACATCAAATTTTATTGGTTATTACTATTTTTAATTTGTGAATGTAAGTACCACTTTATAACTTTTAAATATAACGTTACATGACAACATCTCTCTCATACTAGTTGTAGAATGCCTCTAGACGCAATGGGATGTATACCACTGAATGACCTATTTTATTGGTTATTACTATTTTTAATTTGTGAATGTAAGTATCACTTTATAACTTTTAAATGTAACGTTACATGACAACATCTCTCCCATACTAGGTTGTAGAACGCATCTAGACGCAATGCGATGTATACCACTGAATGACCTTTGTTTCCTTTTCCAAGGTTCCTTCATCGTTTTTAAACTTTTCTCTTCCAAATGTTTTGATGAAGATGTTCACAATTTGTTCATTTGAGAAACAATGTCTTAAATGAATTGTATTCGCTCCTACATAGTATCGAATCAAATGATACTTTGTGTTGACGTCTTTGGTTCAATCATGAAATTTGGACTGTTGGCTAAATTGATTGTAGAAGTATTGTCAACTAGAAAAGGAATATAATTTAGTTGTTTCTCCTACAAATCTTCAAGAATTTTTCCGAGTCATACAATCTCCTTTGTTGCTTCTACAACCACTACATATTTTTCCTCTCTTGTGGAATCTGCTAGAAATAACTATTTGTGTGACCTCAAGGAGACAATTGCTAATCCAAAACTCATGAGAGATCCTAAAGTCGATACTCCATTCTCTTTGTCTATGTCAAATACTAAATCAAAATATACAATCAAGATAAAGTCATTCACTTGTGAATATTTGAGTCCAAAGTCTTGAGTTCCTTACAAATACTTCAGAACTCTTTTTACAACAAACCAATGTCCTTAGCAAGGCTTTTCCATAAATTTGGAAAGAATCCCAACAACAAATGGAATATTTGGTCTAGAGTGGTGAGGTAAATAAGACTTTCCACAAGTTATATATATATACTTCGTTGCATCCTTAAATTCATTTCCTTCTTTTGATGTGAACTTTAAATTTTGTTCCATTGTAGTAGATAGAGGATTGCATTCAGCTACGCCAAACCTGTTTAACAATTTTCCGATGTACTTCTTTTGGGAGATGAATATAGACTTTGGATATTGAGTTTACTTCAATGTCCAAGTAGTAGTGAAGATGCTGCACATCTATCATCTCAAAGCCATTCTTCAACTCTTTCTTTATGGACACAATATAGTTTTTGTAATACCCTAAAATTGAACCCCTGGATTGTAATGTACTTGCACATGTGGCTGTTAGGCTTGTGAGGTAGAATCCCATTAAGGACTACATGCCTCTGTATATATAGATATGTTAGGCTACTGGGCCAAGTTGTTAGTGGTTTTCTTGGACAAGGGTTAGCAAATAATTTTTTTCCTATAGTGGCTAATAAGCTAACAACAATTATGGGGGTTTAAAACCCTTGAAGAAGTAATTATGAATATGTTATAAAAGAGATTTACATGAAAAGATAAAAAAAAATAGAAAATCAGGTAGTAAATATTATATTTGAAACATATAATAATCACAAGACTTCCATGCCCAAAATTTTTTTTTGAATTAAATATCCCGTGGAAAAGACCTTTGAAAGTGGTTCATGATGACCTCCTCTTAGGGAGTTTTCTTCTATGATTCCTTCTTGTAGTTGTAGTGGCTCCCTTTCTCAAAAAGACTAGTTGTGTGATTTAGAAAATGAAAAGAAAAAAAAGGAATATGGTGAGGCTTTAATGGATAACACATAATGGTCATGGCGAAACGGGGAGAGAAAAATCTCTCTATTTATAATGTATTTATAATAAAATGTTAGGTTATATTTGATAAGGTAAGATAATAAAATATTTGGTGGACCAAATTATGATTTGACCAATTTTCATATTTTATTAATATTTGTGAGAGCAAAATGTCAAAAAAATGGTCAATAACTTCCACCTCAAAAAATAATGATTGTTTGAGTTAATTAATAAAAAAAAGTAAATAAAAAATAATTATTAAACAAATAAACTTATTAAATTAATTCCAGATGAAATGGTCAAATAATTTAGAAATATTAATTTAATAAATTATTTCTATGAGAATGTTTAAAAAATTAATGAATAATCAATAAATAAATGACTTATTGATCTCTCTAGTTTACATCGTGTGAATTCAATTCACCTTTAGTGCCTTCCACTAACATCTACAATAGTGAACACAAAAAATTGCCAATGCATTGATCCAGACTATAGTGAACACCTAATCGTAACGCCCACCAAATGAACTTCCTAATCGTCAAATGCAATTTGGTATCCATTCCGAAATACAACGGAGAAGTTTAACTAATTACTCATAATAAAAAAAAACCCTCTGGTGCCTCGATCCACTCTATATTGCTTCTAGTCACACAACCCGTTTACCCCCACTCTCCGCCTGCATGGCCTCCATTCTAAACTGTTCAACTTACCAATACAAAATTTGTTACGTGTATTTTGATTTGACATGATAAGCGGAAAATTTGAGCCTTTTCCGTGAGTGCAAAACTTTAACTTTTTAACGCGTATGTATATTTCCTCTACTCACTGCCATATATCTATAATATATTTAACGTTTTATTTTACTTTGATATATTATATATTTTTTTAATTTTGATTATTTTGAAATGATTAATGTGTGATTTCAATTTTTCATTGAAATGAATGAAAACTTTTGAATTATATATATGGAGGAAGGCTGTGTAGAACTGACGAGGAAGTCGGAGAAATCGGGTTTCCCAAAGGTTTCTTTCACATCACATCGATACGGCATTTTGGGATGATGGAAGATCGCCGAATCCCATTTCATGGCCACCACGAACTACGACCACATATCTTTTTTTTCTTCTCCTACTTTCATTTAATTCCTCCACATATCTTTTTTTTCTTCTCCTACTTTCATTTAATTCCTCCACACTTAGGGGCGAGATTCTTAATGTTGTGCATGGACTGACTACCATGTCATTTAATTCCTCCACACTTAGGGGCACTGACTACCATGTCATGTCATCATGTCCACCACGACTGGAAGGACCACATATCTTATCTTTTTCATTCAATTCCTCCACACCTGTAACTACCCGATTTCTCCTCCTCTCTCTTTCCATTATTTCACATTGACTTCCTCCTCAGTTCTATACAGGCTTCCTCTATATTTACACGCCTTCACACTTCATTTATTTGTGTGTGAGGGTATTCCACGGATCGACCCCCCGCTATGCTTCTCAATTGATATCCCATTATCAATCCATCCATTGCAAAGGAAAGCAATAACAATACAAATTATAATAAATTTAAAGAATTGACTAAACTGCGGCACATTTCGAGAAAAGAAAGAGAAATTTCGAGAAAATAATACACGGAAGTAGTACACATCACAAAGAAGTCGTTTCGAGAGAGAGAAAGGGAAAGAATTGGAGGTTGACCCCTATCAAGAATCTGCAATGCAATTTACATAAAGATGCCCATGAAAATGTGTCACATAAATTATGTCCATGAAAGCAAAGTAAGAACAATACAAATTATAATAAATTTTATACAGAGAAGTAGTATACATCACAAAGTCGTTTGGTGAGAGAAAAAGCGGGAAAATTGGAGAAAAGGAACCGGGCGACAAGCAAGGGAAAATGTTGATCGAAAAAGTGGCGAGAGAAATGAGAGAGAAGTTTGGGAAAAATAATAGAGAGAAGTAAGAGAAAAGGAACGCGAAATGTTCGAGAATATTATGGAAAATGTCTCAGCGAAAATAATACAGAGAAGTAGTACGCCGTTACGTGAGAGAAAAAAGGGGAAAAATGAGACACGGAACCGGACAGAAAAGAATGGGAAGATGTCGAGAAAAAGAACATGATGAAGACAGACCACATCTTCTGGATTTTTATGGGTAGCTAGTGACAGTAAGACAGACCAAATATCAACCTTAGAATATCACAAGGTACATTAAACTGTTAGAGTGGACAGGAATTTTTTTGGTTTATTATATAAATTCAATATCAACAGTTATCGAATAATATTTAAAACATATATTTCATCCATTTCAAAAAAATATCCTATCCTAAGTGATTTTAGTGCTTCTTTTATAACTACACGGTAAGTTATGACAGAGAAAGTAATGTGTCACACTAAGGAAGGGACTCAAAGTCAAGGGCTTCACTTTCGGAACATTTGACAAATTGATATATATAAAATTGATATCAACATAAATTACTTAACATAGATCTTCAAATAGTTTATTTAAATCTTGTATTGAATTTTTTTTTAAAATTACTCACATATATTTTTTAATTACAACATATTCATTTTTATTTTTGTTTCAACAGACATTATTTTTCCATTTATTTAGTATAATTTATTTTAATTTTAAAGGGACACATGTCAAGGATAGAGGGACTTACACATCCCTGTCATACTGGGTTGTAGAATGAGCCTCTGGGCTTAAAGAAGAGATGGATGGAAGGACTTACACATCCCCTTACATTGGGTTGTAGAATGAGCTTCTAGACTCAATAATTAACCATATCAAATCTAAATTGGGTTGTACATCAATGCATACAATCATTTAGTAAACACTATGCCCCAAATTCATATTACATAAATGTATAAAAATTATCCAGAAAATATTACATTATTTTTATTTAATAAAAAAATGAAAAGAGAATAAATTAATAAATAATTTACTACAGTATTTAAGATGAATATATATTCCCCCGATCGGGTTGTGGTAGGCACAAAGCAGTGAAGGTAGGGGAGGTGGGCCATAGGGCATGGGGGAGGCGAGGTGAGAGCAAACACCCAACTGGCTCGAAGGGTAGAGGTGGAAGGGGACGGTGTCAGGCCACGAGTGCAGGTGGGGCAGTAGTCAATACAGGGCAGTGGGGCAACAGGTAGTATAGGGCAAAGGAAGATGTGGATGAGGGTGGAGGTGAGAGACAGTGACCCGGTGTAAAGTGTAGGAGTGGGCACGCAAGAGCAGATGGCAAGTGGCAAGACGGAAAGAGTAAGCCCACGACAAGAGCAGCCAGGGGTAAGTGTGGAGTTCTGAAAGACAATTATGGCAGCATCAGGGAAACCCCATCCCGAGAAAAATGAACAAGGGGAAGGGTAGCGGAAGGAGGACGAAGGCACGTGGAGTGTCCTTCGGAAAGTAGGCGAGGCAGCTGGAAAGAGAAACAAAAAGGTAAGACAGTTAGCAGAATAGGGATTTGCATGCAAAGGGCAAAGGCGGAACGTGTTGCGGAAGGTGGTGGAAGAGTGTTGGGGGACGTTGAGTTGTAGTTGGGTTTCATTGGCAAGCCTTGATATGTTATCTCCGCCCCCTTTCTAGACTACCTGGAAAAAATGACTTTTACAGAGGATTACTAGTTAATGGATAGGGTAACTCAAGATGCAGTAAGTGAAGAGACCTGTTCCTTTCGGGACCTAGCCCGTTAACCTGGAAATATTATGCCTAGAATTTCATCAGGGCAAGGGCTTCGGGAACTCTGTAATGGGTCTCTAGGTAGAAAGGACCTGCAGGACTAAGGCCCACTTGAACGTCCCGGGGGATTATCGTTATGGAGGAAGAATGAACTCTGTAGCTCCGGTTTGGTGGAGTCTATGGCTTGAGAGAGAAGGAGTTATAGTCATAGGCGGGGGATCAATTGCCTTCTTAGAACCGACAATAAGGCTGTGTTCTGGCCGAATCGAACCGAGCCTAGACCTGGCTAAAGGCCGTGGGTTCAAAGACAGAAATAGGGGTAGAAACTATGTTAGGGGAATAATAAGGAGAAAATCTCAGTCCCACCCCTCTAATGGAACCTGGAATAGGGATGTCTGCACAAGGTTTCATTCTGAAAAACCTCATCCCACCCATTGGGGTGGGGATAAGCAAGTGAGGGAAGAAACTTCAATAGGGAGGGGAAACAGAGAGACCCTATGGGAATTGGGAAATGGGGTTTGCCAGAATTCAACAGAGAACCAATGCAACAAAGAGGAGGACATAAGCCTCCTTTTCCTTGAGGAGGACGGGGGGAATTCGGCTATTAAAGTGGGCCATTACAATTCTCCATGCCGGGAGTGGTTGGAAAAGCTCGGGCCGAAGAAGACTATGTTTACTATGCTGAAAATAATTTTGACTAATAAGGAATTTTCATTGGTTTATGCTTTAGGTAATATCGTACCAGAGTGTAGCGAATTCCAGGGCATCAGAACTCTTTCAGTGCTCCAGGCTAGGAACAGGAGGGAAGCCCCAAACAGGTGAGTCGCTATAAAAAAAGAAATTAAGCTGTAAGGGAAACGGGATGGCAAAGGAAGGAAAAGAAGAGGGAAAGAGAGGTAATAGAGGAATAGGCAAGGCAGGAACAAAGTCGAAAGGATTGGAAGCAACCTCTAGCAGAGGATGAAGTAAAAGAGGAAGGAAGATCGGGAAAGAGAATATGCAAAACCTGATAAATACGTATGTGGTTGGCACGCCGCTGGAGGTGAAAGCACAAATATCCGAGTGGGAGAGGGAGCTCAACGACAGTGTAGTAAATTAGGAAATAGAGGCAGAAGAATGGGAAACCATAGTTAAAGGCCCCGAGAACACCAAAGGCAGTCAAATGTTGTTCTGAAAAACAATTCAACAGTATTGGATAATGAAGAATATCCTGGCTAGAGCAATGACATTCTATAAGGAACAAGAGGAACCGGAGGAGGCCATACCAACTAAGCCTAGTATGAAGGATTTGCACAGGGGATTGTTGTTGTCCAGATGCAATTGTACCAAAACAATCTCACGATGAACAAGATTGAACAGAGCATAAAGGAAATGAAGAGAAGCGAAATCCCGGGATTCAACGCGAAAGCCCCAGCCCCCGTGGACTCATCAGATGAATGAAGAAGGTCTTCAAATAGAATTGTGTTTATATGTTGGCTAGCATTTACTGTTTAAAGTTGAATTTTATAGTAGATAAAACTGCCAATGTAGCATGGTCATGAAAACTCGTTTCAAATTTTGGACAACATTTAATGCACACAAGTGGCCAACAGACCCGGTTTCCTATGGGCAGGTTGAGGCCACCTGTAATTTTTATTAAAGTTATACTTATGTTTAGAAAATACTAATAGAAAAAGATCTACCAAGGTTACACACACACACACACACACAAAAAGATGAATATTTAATGCACACAAGTGGCCAACAGACTCGGTTTCTTGCAAGCAGCTTGAGGCCACTTGTAATTTTTATTAAAGTTATACTTATTTTTAGAAAATAGTAATAGAAAAAGATCTACCAAGCTTACACACACACAAAAAAAAAATGAATATATATTAATTTCATCTTATAATAAAGTAAGTGTGTAGGCATTGAGTCAATTACTTACAAATAAAATATAAACTTATTTTTTTTAAATGATATTCATGGATTAATATAAAATTTCACTCTAAATTTTTCATTTGGTAAATTTTTACTATGATATAGTTAACCTTATTAAATTTAGGTGGTCTATAAACACAATTAAACATTATACACTAAATTCTATACATTAAACTATTTAATCCTTATTATATTGAATACTATATTATTTCTTTGATTTAATAAACAAAGTGAAATTAAAGGAAGTTAATAACTAACTTATTTCATGGGGTTTAATATGAATACATATTAATTGGATTACTCACAAATATATATGTTGTATTCACGTGAGTGTGTAGTAGGCATTGCCTCAATTATTTATAAGGTGCATTTATCTTTCTACATTTTACTTGTGACAAAATTGTGGTTGGTTGTTATTTAAAACATGTTTCTAAATATATAAATGGATTTAATGTTATGAAAAACCTTTAAAATTTTTGGATTATACGGATTTTGCGGTGTAAACCTATCATAAACAAATCCCTACAAAATTTCTAGAGATATTAATAAGAAAAAAATATTATATTAAAAAAAATGTAAAATAACTAGAATACAACCACAGATAATCACTAATATTTTGCCCCAATGTGTGCATCAATAAATACTAAATTAGTCACAAATATGCTATCCCAAGTGGGTGTGTCAGTATTTATACTCACGCATATGTTACACAATCTAATTATTTGAGGTTTTGACTTTTTTTTTACCAAAATCTGGTATTACAATGGTGTAAAATTGTAATATTTAGTTGTATAAAATGTTTTTTTTCATAAATGAATTTATGACGTTGAAAATTCTCAAAATTACTTAGATAATACATATTACACAACTTAAACTTTAACTTGCGATTCTAACAAATTTCTTCTAAATTTTAAACAAAATCAACTTGAAAATATTCTTAGAAAAATTCCAAAAAACATATATGACTTTCCTAAAACTTTATTAAGACTGAAAACAAAGTGCCTTAAAAAAATTGATAAATGGCCTATTTTCCTTTGAAGGATGTGACCAGAACTAAAAATAAGTTTGTTAATTGCCCAGAGGGTGACAGCCATTTCTTAGTTGATCATCTCGTTGAATGAACAACAGAGTAGGTGGAACGTATTTATGAAAATTAATTGATAATTGTCCACTGGGTGACAGACATTTCTTAGTTGATCATCTAGCTGAATGGACAACAAAGAAGGTGGAATGTATTTATGAAAGTTAATAATTTCAATAATTTTGGCATGTAGTTGGGATATGTGTTGGATCCTAGTGCCATTTCAAAGTATGTTTTTTTGTTTTAGGTGTCCCGAACTAGGGAAGGGATTTGACAGGAAATTGTTTTTTATATTGTAATGCAATTTGTTCACTCAAAATTTTTCTGTCATTATTATGATTAATTTTTTCAGAAGAAAAAAACACTAGATTTATATTAGAGAAATGGATCGAGTACATATAGTCAGTAGATAAGAGTAGATCATATACATATATATGTTCATGAGCAAAGTATTCAAAACATCTGTCTAGATTGGCAATAAAAAGTCATGTGTCTAGAATGAGGCAAAAAACATAATATCAGTCATCCAAAAAACCATAATATATATTGGACAAAGAAAGACATAGAAACATTCGTAAACTATGGAAGGTGGATTAGACCCTCCTCTTGGGAGATATTATCCTCTATGAACCGATACCTCATTATCCCAAATTCACCATTGAGACCCTCTTTAGATAGTGTGTCCGCCACCATGTTGAATTCCCGATAAATAAGCCAAATAATGATGCCTGAGAGAGTACCCATGAGCTTCTTAATGTGATCAATCCAACCAGATGAGAGAGCAGGATCATATGCAATATGTCCTGTTATATCCTCAATGACGGTTCTCAAGTCACCATAGTTGTGAAGATTATTTACCTGTTGTCTATTGGCAAACCATAACAATCCCCATAATTCCAATGTCTATGCCTTGGTGTTGATACCTGAGCCACCATTCCAGGAGAGTTTAAAGTGTGTCATGTCATTTATTTTGAGCCAGGTGTTGCATCCACATTGTCTATGTTGAGCTGCTCCATTGAAGAAACCTACGTGGAATAGAATTGAAGGTATACAATGATGATAGGATACATCCTTGATGGAATCAATATGCCCAGTAAGATATTTCATCCAAGAGTTTATCTTGTGGCAAATTCTATTATATTGATCAACATTCCTTAAAAAATGCAATGATTCGTTGCATTCCAAACATCCCAAAATAAGAAAAATGGTAGTTCCTTGTATTTAACTCCTCCTGATGCCCAGACGGTGATGCATTATTCAATATTATAGACCCTCATGCTCGATATGTGATATGCCTGCAATATATTCCACCATATCATTCTAGTAGTAGGCCATTATATAAAGATATGAATGCAGTACTCCATCTCATGCCTACAGAGTATACACCACCCAAGTCTCGAGAGCCCTCGTTTGAGAAGATTATTCCATGTCTAGATTTTGTCCTTCCACACCATCCATATAAACAAGGTGATGTTAAGTGGAACATTCCATTTCCATACCTTCTAGAACCAAGATGGGGTCATCAAGTCATATATCTTGGGCATGAAAAAATGGTATGTATCTGCCACCACTGCTGAATGTTTGTATAGTCGTCGACTCTAGGTGAGATGGTTATCCTATTCGATGAGACAGAGACCAACCATATAAAGGTATTTGATGTATACATTCCAATCCTCAACACATTGTCTTGCAAGTTTGATCTTAGGAGCCTCTTTCCAAATTGGACATCATCCTTGTCACTGTCGAATAATTTGATACAGAAAAGGCAGCCCCTAGAGTGAAGGATCTCCAGTGTGTGCTCCTTAAGAAGGGTATATTATTGGGTGCCCATCATACAATCTAACCCAATTAATATCTTATTTCCATTACCAAAAGCCCATTTCAGACTCAACCAAAACGAGTGTATCACTTTAGTGAAACTTTGGCAAATAAGTGGCCCTTTACACAAAATAGGTTGATATTTCTATACCAAGAACTAATGTCCCTTCCTTTAAGATATTTACATTTGATTATGTCCTTCCATATCCTGTCTCCAGTTAGAGCTCTCCAAAATTATTTCATCGATAAAGACCATCCAAATACCGTAGCATCCAAGAGACCCCATCCTCCATAGATCTTCGGTTTAGTTAGTGTCTCCAATTTATATAGATTAAATGTAGGAGTCTTGCATGTGTTGGACTAGACAAATCAAAATATAATAGCTTTGGTCTTTGATGTGATAGCAGATGATAGCGCAAATACAACCCGTATTAATATGTATCGCCCCCCCATTGAAAGCCACCTGTGTGACCATGAATTCAGTCTCTTTTTTATATTTGTCTAGTATTGAGTAGCAATCTGAATTCTTGTAGTTATTAGGCTTTAGTCTAAATCCCAAGTAGGGTAAACCTTCAATAAGGGGAGCAGATCTCACTCCAAATATACTTGCAATGATCTCTATATCACACATGTCACCATTAGCAAAGACAAGAATATATTTGTTTCCATTAGAAATCAGTCCAAAGGTTGCACCATAACGTAAAAAAAAAAGTGAAGAGCAGACCATTGATCTCTAAAAACCATTTCAAAGGTAAGGATATCATCAACAAAGAATAAATGAGTGATAATCAAATGAGGAGATAAATAGAGACCTCAGAAAATATCTTGAGACCGTGCCTCCCTAATCTTCAAGCTAAAGACCATCCATAACAATAATGAAGAGTAAAAACATAGTTACAGATCAAATGGGAACTATTACCTCAAAACGGGTACTCGAGCCCAAATTCGCAAAAAAACATGAAAAGACACCTTGAAATCGAAAAGTGTTTGTGCCAGAATACAGGTTTTGTTTTGTTTTGTTTTGTTTTTGTTTTTCTTTTTTTTTCTAAATAACAGTAAAAAACAATAAAAGCAATTTTTTTTGGTGCAAAAAACACCTTGAAATCAAAAAGTGTTGATGCCGAAATAACGCATTTTTTCAGGGTACATTTTCAACACTTTTTAGTAATGAAGTTAAAAACAAAATATCGTGACTCTGAAGAACTTTAAATTTCGAATGATTTTCAAGCTTGACATTAATGATAAAATATCACATCTTTGAAAACCCTTAAAATTCCAATGATTTTTAAGCATGACAATAAATTTAAAATATCACTTCTTTGAAAAGCCTTAAAATTCCAACAACTTTCAAGCATGGTGCTAAGAAAAAATATTTATAATTGTTTTCAGCCATAACATTAAAGATAAAATATCACGACTTAGAAAAACATTAAAAATCTTGACAAATTTTCAACCATGGAATTTAAGCATGACATTATGGAAAAAAATTATGACTAAAAAAACTTTAAAAATGAACACCTAAATGAGAGAGTTATTATACCAAGAGTAATTTGTTTTAAATGCTATATGTATAACGATTTTGAAATCTTAGCCTAAGACAACTTGAAACATTGCGAAAAAAATTATTTAAAAATCAACTATCAAATTGACATGCAGCGTAGGTGAGCTCAACTCATTGTAATGAAAACTTAAAAACCAACCCTAAAATTAACACATTGTGGGGCAGACTCGATTCATTATAATGAAAAATCTAAAATCAACTATCAAACTGCACATAATGGGATTGGGTTGCTAGACAAGCATCGACACGTACCCTACAAATATATACTCCTCCTGGCCGTTGGTTGGGGGCCCAGGAGGGGGGGGAGGGGGTGAGGGGATGAGGGGGAGCAAAGGGTGGTGCGAGAGGGGTTGGGGTGGGGGTCGAGTGGGCGAGAGTAGAGGGAGGGGGAGGGGAGGGAGCAAGGGTAGAGGGGAGGGGAGGAGGGCCAGGGTGGTGGAGGGTCGAGGGGAGGGGAGGAAGGTGGAGGGCCCAGGGTGGGATGAGGGCCGGTTGGGGAGGAGAGAGGAGAGGGGGTGGATTGTGGATTTATGGAATTATGTAATTGTTTTAAATTTTTTATTTGTTTTATTTTTAAATTGTTTTTTATTTTTATTTTTATTTTTTTAATTGTTTATTTTTTAATTTTTTAAATTTAATATATATATTTTTTTAATTTTAATTTAAGTTTTTTGTTTGTTTGTTTTGTTTTGTTTTTTGGTATATATATATATATATATATATATATTTTAAAGTTAAATATTTTTAATTTTAAGTTTTAAATTTAAATAATTTTATTTTATTTTTTTATAATTTTAAATTTAAATATAACTAAAAATATATATATATATATATTATATATGAAGATCGAACTTGGAGCCCTCATGTCTTCCAGACCGGGTGCCTGCTAGGGTTCTGAATATGTGTTTTATCTCTAAAGATCGATGTGAGAGAAGGGCATGCAACTCGAACCCTCGCGCTTTGGGTTGACCGTGTACGGGTTTTCATATCTGTAGGGTTTCTATTTTATTTTTTGAAACCGCTGCCACAACAACCCACTATTTACAGGAGGTGGATCCTGCTCTGCCGTTTGCTTTCCGTGAAAGAAATCGAACTTTCGGCACTTGGGTGCAAGAAACTTTTGCAAATCAAATATCTTTTTCTTTAAATCGCATTCTTCCGTAGGGGCATACATAAGCTTGAGAATCATCGATCGGCCTTGATCCAGATGGCTCCCAGCTTCGCGAAGATAGCTGCTGGCTCAGTTCTGTCTGCCTCTGGGGGGCAAGCTCTTGCCCATATCGTCAGTGATGCCCCAGCTCCCATTGTCCAGGTGGTCCAGGCCTCACTCGATGAGGCTTTGAAGTTTTCTGAAAGTGCCATAATCTTCCGGTTCAATGGTTTTTGGCTATGGCTGACAGCTCCCCATAGTTGTATCTCGGAGATATAGAAGCCTGCCATTTCTGATGAAATTAATATCTACCCCTATGCTAGGGGTTTCTTTATAGTAGATTTTGAAAACCCTTAAAACAGACAATGCATTCTAGATTCTGGCCCTTGGTTTTGGGAAACTCAGGCCTATTCATGAAGCCATGGAACCCATCATTCGATCCCTCAACAACAGTCATAACCTCAGCACCAGGTTGGGTGAGATTACCAAACCTACCCTTGTATCTCTAAATTTCTCCTCGCTAAAAGCCATTGGAAATGCAATTGGGAAATTTTATTGCAGGTGCCCAGAAATAGAGGAATATGCCAGAACCACCTATGCACGGATCTGTGTGGAAATGGAATTCAGTGCCAGAGGCCTCTTGCTAGTGTGTGTTCTTCTGCACAAAGTTTCTTAGCAAGTGCGAGGAAGGACTGAATCTTGTTACCTGCAACACAACTTGCCAAGTAATATTGCTCCAGCCATTCAGTGATTGGATCATAAAATTCATGATGGCTACTTTGAAAGAATCATGATATTTGAGAAGATGGGTTCCTAATTCAAGAGAGGGGATCACGATGGGAATCTAGTAAGGATAAATAGATCTAATCATTCTCATTGGTCATGCTAAGACAATGAGGGCCTGCCATAGCCACCAGCGCAGGCTAGAGTGCCTCACCTACTTGACAAAAGTCTGAGGATATGTTACACGATGAATATCATAGTGCACGAAGCGACTATCATTGGATGTGTTGTTGGGAAAATGATAAAATGCATGAAAGTCACCAAGGATAGAAGAAAGATCAGACGAGTTGGTTGAGATGCCAGATTCCTAGTTTGACATGAACAAAGAATATGTTTGAACAATCTTGCGAATGCTCTGAATGATGGAACCAAGTTTGTTGTGCGCTAGATATGACAGAACACCCACCTACAATTAGTGAAAAATTGCGTAGGTATCATGGTCATCACAAGAATGTGGGAAGGATACCAGAACTGTGACTGTGTGAAGCCAGTTGGGGTGCGGTGAAATGAGAGGAACTTGATTTGCATGATATCTTGTGCACTCGTCATCAGATAGGGAGATTGCTGGTGTGATGAGTGGGCATATTTGAAGTGAAATATTCGCAAGAAGACTGAGGAGCTGATCACGAGAAAGAACATATAATAAGTATGATTCCGAACAAAGATAGTCTTTGAGATGATCAATTCCACAGTTCCATGATTGCATGGGAGACGAACGCTCTCAAACCGAATTGGATGTAAGAGAAGTGCATGAAGGCAGACATGTTATAACAGACTCATGGATTCAGTGATTAGTGAAATTTTGAAATTTTGAAATATCACACCCAGAATAGTAAATATTTTTTACACAAGAATCCATGTTGAGTCCAACCATGCAGATAGACAGATTATGCATGGGAAAGGAGATCTGATTTGGTTCGAGGTTCTTCCCAGAGTCGCGAGGTCTTGACATAACCATCAACGGACATTGAAGTGCCTCGACTCCCTGGCATGTCTTGAAACTTTCCAAAATTGAAAATTTTCATTTTGAGATGTGAACTAGATCATGCATGGCTTGAGGATTGTTGTTGTTGTTGATTTCAAAACTGCTCTTAGGATGGCATCCATCTCTATCACAGAGCTCATCAAATTTTCTAGCTTCAGCAAGCTGACTTAACAAGTTGTTTTCATGCAACACACAAGATGATGACGAGTGGGAAGAGTTATGTGCGTTGACATTGTTCTCATCATGGATAGCCTCATTACTTGTTATAGATCGAGGAGATAACTCATCAGATGAAGAAGCAAGGGAACATGGATTTTCTTTTCTGCATGTATATGCGATGTGAATGGTAGGACACACAGGAAAGTAAGGTGCAAAGGAAGTTTCGATATGGACGTCTACTTTGACCGATGTGCATTCCAAATCTGACTTAGAGTGTACACGAGAGAGAAAAAAATCACAAGATATGCTTGGGTTTTCATCAAAACATACAGAAGCATGGGAGTGATGACATCCCAAGAATGGAGGTTGATCGAAAGAATTAATTATGCATGATGTTTCACCAATATTAGTAGATTGAGAATTGATCAAGAATGGAAGCTCAATGTGTTGATGTGAACCATTTTGAAACATAGAAGAGGAATTGATTGTGTCTTCACCTTCCTGCTCCTTCTCATGTATAATGATATTGCCTTGCACATGACCATAACTTGAGGCAACAACTTGAGAATCAAGAGAATGCGTGCAACTAGCTTGTGAAGTGGATTGATCAAGCGAGTCATGGTACAAGGAGTCATGGCTTGTAGATGATGGAGGATAACGGAGACGTAGATAGACTCAAGACTTGGGTTATGAATGGTGATGTCCTCTTGCCGAATGGAGGAATGAACCTTCGCCATATGCTTTCTGAGCCATTCTAGAATTTCTTGCATGGGATTGGGAGATAGCTGAGAAGATGGGTTGGGAACATGCTACACAAATTTCTCATCTTTATGACTGCTGTGAGGGGGCACCCTCTTCGAGACCGAAAAGGGAGGAGGACAAGGAACAAATGGGGTGTTGGGCTCCTCCTTTGTAAACTGAGGGGTCTCATGATCCACAAGAGCTGAGGAAGAATAGAAATCAGGGGATTCACCATTTCGGGAGACATGAACCAAGCATTTCAACTCTTGGCTCACAAAGTCAAGGTCCAAAAATTGTTCAGGAATTTTGTGACAGAGATGAAGAAATCAGGTAGCAAATTCCTCAATTGATTTGCCAGGATTCATTCTCAAATGAGAGATTCTTTCATGGAAATCTTGGTGGTTGTACTTGTCAAAGGCTTGATGGAGATCCTTGAGGAGAGTGAGAAGGGAATGGACAGAAATAGGTGGCAGGGTATGACACCAATGATTAGCATGATCTTCAAGGGTGAGGAAAAAAAGTACACAAACAAGCTCTTCACTATCGATTTCATGAGATTCACAAAACTAAAGAAAATCAGAAATATGCTTGGTTATGGACGTTTTGTCCTCACCACTAAAATTTAACAAGGACAAGTGATCAAGAAGCTAATCAGGCAGTGATAGTTGATTAAGGGAGAAATGAGAGAAACACTATGGGAGCATGAATTGTGTATGATCCATTTGGTAAGATATTCAAATCAGATATAACAGCCTCAACTTGTCATCTGGCCCTCCTTCTAGCGCCAGAAATGTTGATGGTGCTGGACCCACCAACATTCAGGGGATCTCCCTAGAATGAAGTCCCAACTAGACCTCACACCGTTTGGTGTAGGAGTCCCATCTAATACGATGACCAGTTTCCATTATCTTAAAGATATGCCTTAGCTCTTTCTTGTTAGCACATGAGAGTGGTTTGCTTTGTCTTTGAAAAACAAGGTTTGTGTGCCTGGTGAGTGCTTAGTGTCGCTTGTGTCAGAGTTATTTCACTGTAGAGGGAGAGGGTGGAAATGAGTCTCAGGTTGAAAGGGAATACTCCCAACTCTACTAGAGACACACAACATAACAGGACATGCGCAGCTTCCGGTGGAGTAGTCCACATGGATGTGGAAGTCACAAACACAAGGTGAACAAATAACACGTACAACACATAGTGGAATAGTCCACACGAGTGCGACGGGCGTTATAACAAGATTACAAGAATGAATTTGTCAAGTGTCTAGAGGGATAGCCCACACGGGTGAGATAATGTTAGCAACTGATACAACACATTTCCAATAACATATGTACTAAAACAACCGAAATAGTTCAAATGTCTTAATACAGGTTAAAACAACATGCATTACAAGCATCCAAAGAATAGTCTTACAAACAAATACAATACACGTGTGAAAACATGTTGGCCTATTAATAGGCTTCTGAATTAAGTGAAAGTCCCACGACACATTCGTACACCATTACATCACTAACTGCGATAGTGGTGCGTTGGAGCCACTACTCTCTCCTCAAAGAAAAGATTACAAACTCTCAAGGCTATGTGGGAGGATCCAAGATGAAAAGTCATTTGCATGTACAAATGAGGGGTATTTATAGCCAAGGGTAAAACTGGCCCTTGTGATTGTTCGACTTCCATCATGACTATTTGACTTACATGACTCTTCAACTTTACATGACTCTTTAGATTTACATGTGGGTCTCTTGGACCTCCACATTACATTACATTGATTACAACAATGTGGCCCACAATAGTGATGTGGCTGAGATGACTCATGACATGACTCGACACAACAGAGCTGGTACGTTCATGTTGTTGGTAGTGTCCATGCTGAGCTGTAGTGCTACTGAGTGATGAATGCTCTCTTGGTGTATCATAGCTTCACCTTTGCATGACAAGGTGTGCAAAGTCTTCGATGGTGTTGGCATTCACTTGATGTTGCACGTGCATGTATCTCCTTTGCTTGTCCTTTGGCATGGTCCATGTGTTCATCCATTCATGAACAAGTCTCCTTGCATGCGCTCCTTGTTCATCTCGTTCATCGTCATGCCATGTCTCATCCATGTACATATATCTGCAATCATTCATGACGAGATGACATCAAATCCATAAATCTCCTAGTCTACCATGATGCATTGTCTTTCGCTTTCGGATGCAAGTGACCGGGAGAGAGGACAAGGCTCTGAAACTACGCGGAGGACATTTAAGGTTGGGATGCAAGCTCTGAGCACTATCCATGAAAATAGCACAGAGGTCATTGGGAGGCTGAGATGGGAAATCCGGATCGGTAGTAACTGTCCAAGGTATTTGGCTCGGATGGAGGGAAGATATGTGTAATGTTTTCAGGGAGATAATGTAGGCAGCAGGGAGAGACTGGTAGTGAAAACTGCACAATTTCTCTAGGGAGCTGGTAGTGGGTTGCGGGAGGCTATTGGCAAAAATTGCGTAATCTCTCTGGGGACCTGGCAGCGGGCTACAGGAGGCTGCTGGAAAAAAAAGTGCATAGCTGGGAGGCTGGCCTGCTAGACATCCCTGCACAGTTCTTGAGCTATGCGGGATGCTGGGCAGCTGGGAGACTGCTCATGAAAACTGCACAGTTTTCAGGAGCAACAAGTCAGTAGACAGGGTAAGTGGTTGTAAAAAATGTGCAATTTTTGAGGGAAGCGCAGTGATAGGCAACAAGTGTCTGTCCGGCATGTCTCGACATTTTCTTTAGCCAATGGAAGCAAGCATGCTTGGCAGCTTTTGCACAATTTTGCAGAGGAGTGACGCCCGAGGTCATTGCCCCGTCAAACCCTCTGGTTGACCAATTGGTGGATTGGTTGATCTGCTTTTGGGCAGCATAGATTGAGATGGCTTGCTAGGAAAATTCTGCGTTGTTCTAGTGATTGTCAGTTGAGTCAACTTAGGATTGCGTAGTGTAGACTGCCTGGGAAGTAGCCTCAAGCTCTGCGAAATTCTGGGCAACAATATATGTTCACTGAGGGTTGAAACTGTGCAGTGCAGCTAAGCGTAGGTCCGATTGTTGATGTTGCAACAATCGACATAGCTTCAACAAAATGACTGTGTGTGAACGAGTGACTTCGTACATGCATAACCTTGCGAACACACACTCAACATGATTTGATGACAAGATGCCTCGAACCATCAATACACCATACACTTAGTGTGACTGACCGACGGTACAAGCGACAAGCGCGATACTTGTGATAGATCGTTGAACGACGGTGATGACACTTGCGCGACAGTGCATCCAACTTCGTGTGTGAGCGCGACAGATGTTTACATAGTGAATACAACTTGTACACACGAAGACAGACCTTATGCATAGCCAGAACATGGTTGCAAGCATGATATTGTGACCAACATGCAAAAAGATGTGCGATGAATGGTCAAGCGAAGAGGGTGCAAAGACTCAACATGAGCTCACGGGATGAGCCCGAGTGCTTGCAAACATCAAGGAAAAACCTAAGGAAAGCTCCAAAATTAGATGCAGGGAAAAATTTTGGAGGGATTTGTGGACACTAAAACAACTCTATTTTCACGAACAAGGTCCATAAAGAGAGTTGGAGTTATATCAGTGTGTCGCTAATGTTGTATTGACTACATCCACCCTCCAAAATTTTTCCTTCGTGTCATTTTGGAGCCTCCCTCCTCGAAATCATAACATTTATCCAACATTGATCAGGTACTTATGTTTATTTGATTTCAACGGTCGCTTAACAACTTGTGTTCACTCACTTGTCCCGTTGGTCAACCACAAGCTGACCCAGCACTTGGTTCAGATCCAATCAATGGGTTTTCGGTCAAAACTACACAATCTTGGAGGGAAATCTATCTTCCCCTTAAGAATTGCACAGAGCAGCCCAACGGCTGCCCTGCATTCAAAATATGCGCAAAGCAGGCTAGCCAGCCTTACTGTAGAAAATTGTGCAGAGTAGACCAACCAACACTGCTCTCCAGAAATGCGTAGAGCTAGCCAACAATGCTACTCTAGAAAATTGTGCAGAGCTGGCCAGCCAGCCAGGGCTACTCAGTCCAGAACCAACGTAAACGCTTTTCCTCACTTTTTGTCTATTGCATGTGCCGGTAGGTTTCTCAGTTCCCTCCAGAATTGCACAATCCCTCCTTGCATGTCGGGCAACTTTTCCCAAAAAAGAGAAAAGCAAAAAGCAAAAAAACATCCTCAGATTTTAGGGATCTATTTTTAGCTATGGGAGTTACATGCAAACTCAATTTTAGAAACTCCCCACCAAGTGTCGCTTTTTCTTAGATTTGGGGGATGCACGTCATAAACCTTAATTTCACAAAATCTAATTAAACGACGCCTCATAGCTCATTCTTTACATTTGATCTTGGAGCTCTGGTATTGTTGAGGCAGCTAGGAACCTTCAGCACAATCAGTGCAGTTTTTCCAGGTAAGTTTTGCTTTTCATGCCTTTTGCCACTTTTTCTGTTGCTTTTTATTTTTCAGTTTGTATGAGTGTTGTTTCCTTTTTTTATTAAACGACCACTGGCATTTGAATGTGTTTTAACTTGTAGAAGTGTGGTTTCAAGTTTTGCATGCATAACATTGTTTCTGCATTGACATTCGTCGTTGCGACGACTCTCTTCATGAGCTTCATGGTTTTTCCGTTTGACTAATTTATGCACTTGCATGAATTGCATGCATGTCTATTCACTTAGATCTGCACCAACTTTGCATACACATTTAGTCCTTCACATTTTTAGGTTGACATTGGGCAAATCCGGGTTGTCTTTCCCAGGTCTTATTTCTCCCAATATGCTCTGCACATTCTTGGTAGTCAAGGCTCTGCCTTGTCTCTAGGAATTGCGCAAAGGCTACCCACACTGGATCCGAGCTGTGCTCTACGCAATCCTGGGAGGCAGTGCCCAGTCCTACCCACTAGAACACAATTCCAACCATCAACCCAACCTGACTGATCTGCACATTGTGCAGTTTCATTCAGCAGTGAGCCTCACTGGACTGTGCATTACGGAGTTCCAGTCAACAGTGAGCATCATTGGCAGCTGAGATTGTGCAATGTCAACATCAATAACTTAAAAATTCCAATAATTTAAGATAAAAGAAAGTGAGTCTATTATAAGTTTCCTACCCTTCCCCATAGTTTTTGAATTAGAAGTATATCATGTTTTGAAGATCCACTACCCTACCCATGGAATTCATCTTTAAGGGATTTCCATCCCTTCAATATTTAAGGATAAGATTATCATATTTTAACCTTACCCGAGGCTTGCCTTTCTCTGAGATCCCTATAATGTTATATTTTGATTACCTACTTGAATTTCCCTTAAATCTCTATGTTGAGCATGAGACAGGTTGTTTTCCTTGTTAGGTCATTATATTATCCTCCCCTAACTATCACTACATATCCATCCCTTAACACCTACAATAACCCCCTGCTTTTCCTCTATCCTAGACCTAAAGTGATATCGTGAATAACCATAGTTTGTAGAGGATAAAGATTTAAGGTTAACCCTATTCTCTTGAACCCTCATTGAAAATTGAGGAGCTAAATGGTCTTGAGAATGAACATTTTCCTTCTTTTCTTCTTCCTCGCCTATCTTATCATTGCCTTTACTAGAATTTCCTTTAGGTCCTTTCCTAGAATTTTTTGTGACATCCTCCATAAGAACATCCACTTATGGCCATTGATATATCAACAAATGTAAGGAATGCTCCTTATCTACTATCAAAACTTCAAGGGAGGTGAAAAGATCTCGCTTAAAACTTTAGCATTTTTATCTTGGGTTTGGATTTGCATCAAAGATTATAGTGTTTGAGCTCCAGTGGAGGCCTTTAGGGAATCATGATCATCAAAGCATGTTAAGTTCCTCTAAACACATCTCTTCTCAGATAACCATTCAAGAGTTCCTAAATAACCCCCCTTCCATATCCAATGCATTTGTGTTAGACTTATCCCCTAATACCTCATATTTTTAGATGTTAGAAACCTCTTCAAGGAGAGACTCTAGGGGTGGTTTCCTCTTCCACTCTTAAACTCTACACTTCTAAGAGCTACTCCATGAGGATATCCTCCCTGAAAACTAACTTCATTGTATTCCTAAGCTTAACACATAATGTAATTTATTTTTCGCATGCTTTAACTTCAAGATCTCTAACTTCGAAACACCTTCCTTCCCTCAGTCCTTTGCATACATGACAAGCTCCATAGTTAAAATCTTCTACCAATAAATCCTTCATTATTTCCCATACATTGACACCCCTGAATCCTCTTGATTTCTATTGTTACACCACACAAAGCTTTCTTTTGAAGCTAAAATTTTTGGATCAAATGTAACAAAAAATTGATCCTCCATTATTAGATGGTGTCCCATTGACAATTTCAGGAAAAAAACTAAAAGAAAAATAATGAAACTCATGAACACCTCTCACAAGTGTGTATTTTACTCTTTGATACATCCAAAAAGAGCCTTAAATTAAGACATGAGATTTGGCTATAATATATTTTAAACTTAAAAAAACCCAAAGATTATTAAAATTTTATACACCTAAAAGCATCCAAACCATGGTTAAACATCTTGAATTTATTAAAATCTTACCCACCCATTCTTCTACTACCAAAAAAAACAAACCTTTACCTTTATAGGTATCCCTTTTAATTATTATTAACACTACAATCGAAATAATATCTTTTATATTTCTAATTATAAATATATTATCATTACCACTACCATCGAAATAATATATTTTATATTTCTAATTATAAATATATCAAATCTCCGAGGTTTGTTGTTTTCTGACCTTCCACATTAAAGTTACACATTCTTCATTACGACCCATCTCGAAGAGAAAATATTTCTTTTTCATTACGAACCATTTACAAGATAATATAAACCAATAATTAAAGAATAGTCTTCAAAATCATAAGTAAATAATTAAAAAATAGTCTAGAGTTTTTGGTGTAAGAATTAAATGAAAAAATTAAATGAAAAAATTTGTGGTGAAATTTTGATTTGTGTCATTTAAACTTGTTTTTTGATTGTATATATATATTTGTGATGAAATTTTGTTTTGTGTCATTTAAAATATTTTTTTGATTTGTGTCATTTAAACTAGTTAAAAATACATGATAAGCAGTACATGGGTGATATCCTGCGTGGTTGGGACGGCGCGCTATTTGCCTCCCCACCCAGGTTCGACCCACAGCTACATGCTGCGCTGCCATCAATTTGACAATAGCTATTGTATTTCTTCAGACTATTGTATATATTGTGAATACCCTCATTTTAAATAAAAATACGTGATGGGCTTCCTCATGAAATTCAAAAGCACAAATACCAAAATACAATCCAACTAATAAATTAAAAAAACACGAGTTACATGGTGAAGCCTTTCCATGAGTAATCCTACTTTACTCCTGCCAACAAAGCATTGAATAAGAATGCTTGATAGTACATTATAATTCCATGCCGCATTCTCACCGCACAGACATCTTCCGAAATTCCACACTCCACAATTCCGTGGACACCCTTTCGTGGAATATCCCCCTCATCCAGATACTCCCCCAAAACAAAACTGCTAATCCCCCATTTCACCCAAACTATACCACACGATCAGACTTTTGCCACACGATCAAACTTGCTTAAATACAAATCCACGTAGGTCACGAGCAAACCATATCCCATTGCTGCCATTATCAGTTTGGAGCATGCGAGCCAAAATTATATTGGAAGCATTAGAGCATTAAAGCGGGTCTTCTTATCGTGGGCAGCGAAGCGATAGTACGCTGGCCAACTAGATCAAATGCAACGTTAATTGAGTGGAGATGGTTATTTATTTTAAAAAGGTCAAAGCATATTATATGGAAAGTGGATGATGCTTGTCAAGACCATAAAATTGAAACCCATTATGCAAGCATGTATATGTATGAAAAAGATGCAACAAAGATTGCAGAGAGAGAAGTTGAAGCTTTTGTGTATGAAACATAGCAAGAGCAAATAAATGCTCAAGGAATCCATTGTAACATGGGTGATACAGATGATGGTGAATCCCACTGTGACGAGACACATGTGGATGATGACTGCTAAGTTATATGTGAATTGGTGAATCCAGCGGCAGCCTATGGATTTGGTGAAGTTGAAATCATCAATAAAATTGACAATGAGCACATGCATGCTCGAATATCCCACAATAGTGTGGATGAACATTATGTTGATGATATGTGTGGTTTCTTTTTTTGAAACCAGAATTGATTGTGGCAATATGGCAAGAACAATGTTTGATGAAGCATTAAAGGGGGACATTGTCACTGTAGCAGCAAGATATGAAGCAGTTGGAATTGCCCATGAAGCAGTATGTCATCTAGCAGTAGTTGATGATCAAGAACATGATAAAGTGATTGCAGAGTTTTTCATGAGAATATCCACTAACAATATAGCAGTGGAAGACAACCCCCATGCAGTTGAAAAGAAGGAAGATGTAGAGCAGGAAGCTCTCACTGAATAAGGTCATTTTAAAGATGCTTTTAACATTTCTTTTGAATATGAAGGTGTTCAGAATAGCATGGGAAAAGAAGTTGAAAGCAAGGTTGTTAATAAATTTGATGCAGATTACCAAAAAAAAAAACAAGACCTGATGATGAAAGTGAAAATAATGATATGGATGTTTTTGAAGACGAAGATGAATGCATTGAAACCATTTCTCAGCAATGGAGTCAAGAAGAGAAAAGATTTTGCTATCAAGAAATATCGCAGAAAGAAAGTCAAGAATGTGAAGCGCAAGAAGCAGAGAAAATAAGACAGTTTAAAGATGCAATGTTGTGGTAGCAGTCCATAATTGAACGAATATTTGAAGAGGAAGGTGTAGAAAACATGATCCAATTGTTTTTTAGAACAAGTTCAAAACAAGGCAAAGAAAAATTGCAGCAGCAACAAGTGAATAAAGCCTACAACAAGAAAGTTCAACAGAGAATGAAGCAATTTCGAGGATATAGAATCTCGAAACAGAGAAAAAGAAAATGCAAAATTGTAAAATTCTCGAGTCATTGTAAGCCTAGTTGAGACATAGACCAACAGGCATGTTTGTGTGATAGTTTGCATGTCAAGATATTTTAGGCAAGTCGCTAGTTGGAAAATGATAAATACCCTTCACCGGGTTCATTGTAAACATAGTGTTTTGTGTGATCAATAGAAGAGCAACGACTCGTGTTTTATGTGTGAATTCATGCTTTGTCTCCTCCGCCTTTCCAACATGATAAATTTTCAACAAGTGTCATCAAGTGTTTGACAAACTACAACCAAGAATTCTATCTTGAAATCACCCTCTCTCCATCTCTACCCCTCCCGATGCAACACCCCTAATTACAACCATGACAATCTCTCCCCTACCGATGCAACAACCCCTGATTACAACCATGACAATCTCTCCCCTACCGATGCAACAACCCCTGTTTAGAACCATGGCAGCCATTTCTCAGGGATTTCAGATATGGGAGCAATATGCACAGTACTTATTTAATTTTTGCAAAAAGTAGTCCGCATACGACATATTGGACATTGACAATTACTTAGCATCAAAATCCGTACAGTAATTATTTTATTATTTTTTAAGTAAAAGTAATCCGCAGAGTACTTATTTTATTTAATTTTTCCAAGAGTAGTCAGCATATATAGTGAGCATATTATAGTCCGCCAGAAACCACATATTGGACATTAACAGTTACTTACTATCAAAATCTCAGATGGGTCTTCGGTGGATTCATGCTTTGTTTGCAAATCTTCTGGCATGGTTTGGATGGCTGCCCATTACATTGTCACAGGTTGAGATCGGTGAAGCAGTGACTGGCTCAGTGAGTTTCTTGGATGCAGCGCTCGTGACAGTAGGCCACATAGCTATCGTCGTCTCTATAATTGTGAGAGGAAGGCTTGACATTGAGTTGGCTGCAAGAGATGTTGTGTCTACACTAAGAGGTGCCAGACTTCAGAAAGTGGAGGATCTAAATGAGAGGTTAATTGGGTTGACCTCAAATAACGATCTGAGACCTGCCGCAGTTGTGATGCTGTCTAGACAGGTACCCACTTCTTCCATGAAGCAATTCATGAGATATCTCTCCAGTTCACATCACGTAAATTCAATTCTCCTTCAGTGTCTTCCACTGACATCTGCAGCAGTCTGCACAGAAATCTGCCAATGTGTTGGTCCATGCTATTGTGTTGTGTTTTGGACAGTAGAGACTATCACAACCCAGCTTGATGGAAAAATGCCTGGGATACTGAAGAAGCTATCGGATTCCCTGTGCCTCTTGCCATCCCTCCGGTGCCTCCAAAATGGTTGCCATGGCTACCGTGTGGGAGATCTGAATGTTGGTATTGATGAACTAGCAGAGCAGAGGATGATTCAGCCCGAATCCCGATTGGCCAGCCCTACCGTCTCTGAAACGCTGGACAACATTGAAAGATTGATCTAAGAACGGCCTACATGTGTTTGCATCCCGGTGCAAGATGACTGGAAGAGGCTAATGATTAGGTTTTTCAAGTTTCGAGATGAAGAATGTAGGGGTTCCAGAAACATTGCAGTGGAAACTCTTGAGGCCTCCTTGGCTGGCACCAGAGCAAGTACTTCTGTTCAAAGAATTGAATACAGTACAACAGCTTTAATTCTGCCCAGATTGTTTGAGATGTTTATGAACGCACTACTGACTGTGCTTTTCAAAGTGGATGGATTTTCCAGTGCTCTAACAGCAAGAAGAGCAGCCAGAGATTACATGGTGGACGGGAGAGGTAATGGGTTCTGTGCCAATGTTTTTCTCACTGAAGCTCATGTCCATGTCAGTGCCACTAGTAGTAGTGACATCTGCCAGGTGCTCACCTTCAGGCATCCGATCACGAGTCTCAGAGCTTTGGCTTTTCTGTCAGGTGGGGTCAATCTCCTCTGTACCTTGTGGTGGTGTTTCAGTATTGGGTTCGGCAAAGGGATTGTAAGATGGTTTTCTAATTATTCCTCGCCTCCTGAGAAAGTTAATTTCTTTATAATAATAACCACCATGTGTATTGGCTTGGGGATAGATTCCTCCTTGTATTTGAATAAATTTCCATGGAAAGAGATGAAGGGCTTCTGCGCAGTGATCTTATTGGAAATTATTATCGCTGCAAGTGTTATTATATATCAGATTTTGGGTATAGCGGCTTTTGGGCGATGGCCGTATGTTGTAATGCAAGGCAGAGATGAAGGGCTTCTGAAATTATTATCGCTGCAAGTGTTATTATATATCAGATTTTAGGTATTCGGATTTTGGGTATAGCGGCTTTTGGGCGATGGCCGTATGTTGTAATGCAAGGCATAGTTTGGGTGAAGTGGGGATTTGGCTGCTATTTTTTGGGAGAGTTTCCGAAAAATGATCCCAAATGGAAGAGTTGTGTTTTGGTGTACTCTTGTGCATTTTTGGTGAGTGCCATTTTAGGTACACTGGGAGGAGTAGGAATCTTGTAGGACGAATCTGGTGAACTTGGAAGAATCTGGACGGAGGAATCTGGACTGGGATAAGAGTGGTGTTTCCGTGTACTCTTTTGCGTTTTTCCTCAGTTCCATTTTAGGTGCATTTGGAGGAAAGTGGACGGTAGCCAACGAAGTGTGCTCTACATAAAGTATGTATAATTGTAATATGAAATGGGGTCAGAGTGCGACACTAGTGTAATCTTGTGCGTTTTTTCTGAATGCCATTTTAGGTATAGTGGGAGGAAATTGGGAGTAACCAATGGAGTGTGCTTCATTTCAAGTATTTATATATGTAATGCCAAATGATTGTGTTTTGAAGTTATATTCTCTGTGAGTTGTTTCCATATTGAATGACATGATTTTATTAGACGTGCGTTTTTTGGATTTTTATTGATGTGCAGCTATTATGAATACATGTAATTTTTGATTTACTAATGGTTGAGATGTGTTTGTTTATTATTTAAGATGTAAAATTATTTTTGATTGTAAAAGTTGAGGAAAGGTTTCCATTTCGAAAAATTTGATTCTTCTCATAAATTAAATGGATTTATGCAGTTTTTGAATAACATACTCTCTATCTCTATATTTATATGCATACACAATTTGAATATTTATTACAAATATCCCTCATACTTTGAATTAGAAAACGTTTATTAATTTTTATTTTTATTATTATTATTAAAATTTTAAAATTTTTATATATCAATTCTATCTTAAAAATGAAATAAATTTCACATTTCCTAATAAGCAGTGTAAATATGAGAAATTTAAAAACTTAAATTACTCTATTTTACCTTAATAAGGACATTTGAAATATTTTGTTTTTGACTCACACCAAAATGTTTTTGTTATTAAAATATATACTTTTAAAATTTTCTTGTAACATAAAATGAATTAAACATCATGTAATATCAATAACATTATTTTCTATTGATTCCATATTAAATAGTGAAGAAAGTATATATCTCTTTCATTTTTTTTTTTTTCAATTACTTTATCTCTTTATGCCAAGTTGATGTAAATTTAATGTGGAAATTAAAATATTTTATTTATGGCGTACATCAAATTTGATTGGTTATTACTATTTTTAATTTGTGAATGTAAGTATCACTTTATAACTTTTAAATGTAACGTTACATGACAACATCTCTCCTATACTAGGTTGTAGAATGCCTCTAGACACAATGCGATGTATACAATGACCTATTTTATTGGTTATTACTATTTTTAATTTGTGAATGTAAGTATCACTTTATAAATTTTAAATGTAACGTTACATGACAACATCTCTCCCATACTAGGTTGTAGAACGCCTCTAGACGCAATGCGATGTATACAACTGAATGACCTTTGTTTCGTTTCCAAGGTTCCTTCATCATTTTTAAACTTTTCTCTTCCAGATGTTTTGATGTTCACAACTTTTTCATTTGAGAAACAATGTCTTAAATGAATTGTATTCGCTCCTACATAGTATCGAATCAAATGATACTTTGTGTTGACGTCTTTGGTTCAATCATGAAATTTGGATTGTTGGCTAAATTGATTGTAGAAGTATTGTCAACTAGAAGAGGAATATAATTTAGTTTTTTCTCCTACAAATCTTCAAGAATTTTTCCGAGTCATACAATCTCCTTTGTTGCTTCTACAACCACCACATATTTTTCCTCTCTTGTGGAATCTGCTAGAAATAACTATTTGTGTGACCTCAAGGAGACAATTGCTAATCCAAAACTCATGAGATATCCTAAAGTTGATACTCCATTCTCTTTGTCTATGTCAAATACTAAATCAAAATATACAATCAAGATAAATTCATTCACTTGTGAATATTTGAGTCCAAAGTCTTGAGTTCCTTACAAATACTTCAGAACTCTTTTTACAACAAACCAATGTCCTTCACAAGGCTTTTGCATAAATTTGGAAAGAATCCCACCAACAAATGGAATATTTGGTCTAGAGTGGTGAGGTAAACAAGACTTTCCACAAGTTATATATATATATACTTCGTTGCATCCTTAAATTCATTTCCTTCTTTTGATGTGAACTTTAAATTTTGTTCCATTGTAGTAGATAGAGGATTGCATTAAGCCATGCCAAATCTGTTTAACAATTTTCCGATGTGCTTCTTTTGGGAGATGAATATAGACTCTGGATATTGAGTTACTTCAATGTCCAAGTAGTAGTGAAGATGCCGCACATCTGTCATCTCAAAGGCATTCTTCAACTCTTTCTTTATGGACACAATATAGTTTTTGTAATACCCTAAAATTGAACCCCTTGGATTGTAATGTACTTGCACATGTGGCTGTTAGGCTTGTGAGGTAGAATCCCATTAAGGACTACATGCCTCTGTATATATAGATATGTTAGGCTATTGGGCCAAGTTGTTAGTGGCTTTCTTGGACAAGGGTTAGCAAATAATTTTTTTTCCTATAGTGGCTAATAGGCTAACAACAATTATGAGGGTTTAAAAAACTTGAAGAAGTAAATATGAATATGTTATAAAAGAGATTTACATGAAAAGATAAAAAAAAAAAATAGAAAATCAGGTAGTAAATATTATATTTGAAACATATAATAATCACAAGGCTTCCATGCCCAAATAAATTTTTTTAATTAAATATCCCATGGAGAAGACCTTTGAAAGTGGTTTATGATGACCTCCTCTCAGGGAGTTTTCTTCTATGCTTCCTTCTTGTAGTTGTAGTGGCTCCCTTTCTCAAAAAGACTAGTTGTGTGATTTAGAAAATGAAAAGAAAAAAAAGGAATATGGTGAAGCTTTAATGGATAACACATAATGGTCATGGTGAAACGGGGAGAGAAAAATCTCTCAATTTATAATGTATTTATAATAAAATGCTAGGTTATATTTGATAAGGTAAGATAATAAAATATTTGGTGGACCAAATTATGAATTGACCAATTTTCATATTTTATTAATATTTGTGAGAGGAAAATGTCAAAGAAATGGTCAATAACTTCCACCTCAAAAAATAACGATTGTTTGAGTTAATTAATAAAAAAGGGTAAAATAATAAGAAATAAGTATTGAAAAAATAAGCTTATTAAATTAATTGTAGGCGAAATGGTCAAATAATTTAGAAATATTGATTTAATAAATTATTTCTATGAGAATGTTTAAAGGATTAATAATCAATAAATAAATGACTTATTGATCTCTCCAATTTACATCGTGTGAATTTAATTCACCTTTAGTGCCTTCCACTAACATCTACAATAGTCAACACAAAAAATTGCCAATGCATTGATCCAGACTATTGTGTTGTGTCTTGGACAATAGAGATTATCACAATCCAACTTGCAGCAAGAATGCCCAAGATCCTAAGAAGTTATCAAATTTCTTGTACCTCTTTCCATCCCTCCAGTGTCTCAGAAATGGTTGTCATGGCTATGATGTGGGAGATATCTATGTTGATTTTGGTGAAATGCCAAACCAAAGGATGATTCAATGTAAAGCTCAGTTGGACAATTATGTTGTTGTCTATTAAACGTTTGATATCATTGCCAAATTGATCAAAGAATAACCTACGTGGGTTTGAATCTGATCCGAGCTTAAAAAGGGACGCAACAAATCACAGATATAACCATAAATACAAAGATGCAGTAAAAATAACACTTTATTTCATTAATATCAAAATATTGAAATATGCTTACAAACAGAATGGAAATAAACTAGCTCAGGTAATGGTAGCTTATCTCTGAGAAGAGATCTGGCGGCTACATGCCTCTGAACTATTTTACAATGAGGCTCAAGGGCCTATTTATTATTGAAAAATAAGGGAAAACCCTAATTAACCAAAACCCTAGCCCCAGGAGATAGAACGCCAAGAGTTCGTGGGCCTCGTTAGGGTTAGTTAGGCAGCCAACTTCTCGGTGTTGGAAGTAATGGAGAAAGTTAAACTTAGATTATTGTTATGATGATAATAGGTTTGAAACTCTAATCTTAGATCTCATATCCTATCATCTAGGGAGTGGTTGAAACCATCCCGTTAGTGTGAAAGCCTATATATTTGAGGCTCATCTGACTCAATAAAAGTGGGCTTGTATGAGCATTTGTACACTCTCCAAGTATCTCACTTGGAGAGCCATTTAGTTTATAGTTAATATATTCATATTTTATCATGGTATCAGAGCTGTAAGGTCAAAGAGCCTGTATCTGAGTGGAGAGAGGCTGAAGCGACTAAGGCGGAATCAACGCAAATTTTGAGGACAAAATCGTGCCGATTCACTATTAATACTTCCAGATTTTTTATTTCTAGATCGGCGCGAGGGTTGGGGAGAAAATCACGTTCGATCAACGCGAAGGCTTGGAGTAAAATCGCGCCAACCCTGTGAGGGCATGCTGCGTGAAATTTCTGTAGTCTTCCTCCTCGTTGTTGTTTGAAGGCCGTGTTGGATGCCCAGAGGTGTGCATCGAGTAGAGGCAGCATGGTGGATTTCAATCTAGGGAGTAAGTTACTGATCCATGGAGGAGACCTGAGCAGCGAAAGAGGAGTCCTGCTGCCATATCGCTGTAGATTTGATCTTGAGGCTGAGGTTGCTGCAGTCTACCGAGAAGGAAGGAGATCGTGATTGAGGTGTGGAGGTCGTGGAGTTTAATTTTTTGCAGAAGGAGTTGGCACATTCTTTCTCCACGATGAAACGACCAGGTACTAAACATTTACATTTCAAGAAAGAAGCGCTTGTGGCATTTTAGCGTGAATTCAATGTGGAAGTCATCTAATTATTCATGAGTTTGGCACATTCTCATGACGTTGCAGCAGTAACATCTCTAGTAAAGAAGATTTCCAGTGAAGTCGATGGAGCAAGAAAGCTGTGTGGAGGCAACGTGTTGTTCAGGCGTGTTCCAGAGCTTCATGTTCCAGATTGTCATCTAGAAGATTTGTCCTAGAAATTTAATTGTTTGAGAAACTTAAGTTGCAGGTTGTGGGATCTCCAAAAATATGTGTTATCAGAAATTGTTAATTACATACATCAGAATTAGATATTGATAGCGTTTCTAGCTTGTGAGAGGTCGTTTTGTTGCTCGTCGCCAGAGCCGAGGGCACTGAGACCTGTGTGGCACAGAAGCCACAGTCTACAAGGTTCTACAATTGAAGAGTTGCCAAAGGGAGAAGTTTCCTGCCTGTGTGGTAACGGGGTTGTTGGAGCTCGTTAGAGGACTGTGTGGAGTCAAAAAGAAATCTCGAAGTAAGATAAAGCAAGATAAGTTGGACTTTAACAACATTTCTATATTTTTAGATATTTTTTATTCTGATGATGATGATTTTCTCATGTGGGCATTTGGAGGCATTAGTATGAGTAGTATGTTCAAGTCAGAAGAAATTTCAGAAAAATAATGTGGTTTTGTTGATGACCATGAGAATCAAGAGGGAGAGTCTGTTGTGCAAGATCCTGAGATTGAAGACACACTCGCTGATCTTCAGGAAGGGTGTAAAAAGGAACAAAGGTTTGGAGATCAATTGGACGAGCCACATGAAGCTGATTACAAAGATGTGGTAGAAGAAGGCAAAGCTGGATAGAATTTAAATTGTGATGATCTCATTAATATTTTTGTGTGTAGACGTTACATCAATGAATGATGAAGACATCATAGTTGACGTTCAGATGGTTGACACCAGAAATAATGAGAGGGAAAATTCTCCTATCCAGTGTGTCATAATTTTGAGAAGGGCGAGAATAAGAATTCAAGCTTTCCACCGCTGGGGAAGAAATGAGGAGAAGATACATCACTACCTCATGGCGAGGAAAGTGAAGATGAAGCCTCGACTCAAGATGAACAAGTATGGACTCACAAGCAAAAAGACCAAAGTGAAAACCTCTATTATCAAGATTTTCATGTTTTAATTGTACGCCTAGCTGAAACTAGACCAACAGGCGTACGTTATCGTATGTTATTGTTCAGTACCCTTTCTCCATTAAAGGGGAGTGTTGGAAATAATGGAGAAAGCTAAACTTAGATTATTGTTATGATGATGATAGGTTTGAGACTCTAATCTTAGACCTCATATACTAATATCTAGGGAGTGGTTGAAACCATTTTGTTAGTGCGAAAGCCTATATATTTGAGGCTCATTTGACTCAATAAAAGTGGGCTTGTATGAGTATTTGTACACTCTCCAGGTATCTCACCTAGAGAGCCATTTATTTTATAGTTAATATATTCAGATTTTATCAGGTCGTAACTTGGTCATATTATCTTCGTTTGGCATGTATAATACCTTGTTGGAAAGATCTCTCCGAGTACTACAAGATTTGTGATAGGCCCTTGCTCGTGGCTATGGTCCTACTGTGAACCTCAAAAAATGCCATTCAGGAGGTCAAAACTACTCTTAAAGTTGAGACCTAAAAAACTGCTAAAAATAGTAAATGTTGCAATAAACAAGGAAATGTATGAAACCAACTAGAGGTCTAGGTGGAATAGGTAGGTGGCCACTAATATCAATGTGGATCAATCCTCTCTCCTTAGTAAGCAATGGTCCCCATTGTGTGTAGAGCCTCCATGAGGTGAGGAATTTCTGTTGAACTTGGTCACTGGTGAACCACTTACCCTCATGAAGGATTTGGCCTACTTTGACAACTCGATATAGCTAGATTCTCTGTTAGTGGGTGTTCTTGATCTATGTGTCCATGATCTGATTAGTTGTTTCATGTTCCATGCAGTCTGTGTTTAGCTCTGTTGGTGTGAGTTGTTTTGTGATATCAAATGGGCCCAACAATGGTGGAAAGTATGGTTGAATGGGGTCTACATTGAACATTGGGTGCAGACCAAGGAACGGTAGAACGCTCAGCTCGAATGCATTGTCCCCTACAACCTTGGTGATGGTGTATGGCCCATATCGAAGCAAGCGGAGCTTGCAGCGGGGTCTAGCTAGGTGCTCCTTCTGCGAATGTAGCCAAACTTTGTCGCCCACCTAGAACTTGTGCGGCACTTGATGTTGATCATGGCATTGCTTGTACTTAGCATTGGCTCTCTCCAATATATCATGGACTTGTTGGCGGATGTGTTGAATGCACTCAATGAAGATGCTAGTGTTGTTGGTTTCAGACTGGACGTGAGACAAATCTGCCTGAGTAACTTCAAATGATATGGCCACATTAATGGGACATAATGGCTAAAATTTTAACCCTACCTGAAAGGGGTTGTGGCTAGTTCACCACATAATTTCTTTCTTACTGTCAGAGTGCAATGCAATTTACATAAATATGCCCATGAAAATGTGTCACATAAATTATGTCCATGAAAATGTCGCCATATAAAATAAAGTAAAAGCAAAGTAAGAACAATAAAAATTATAATAAATTTTATACAGAGAAGTAGTATACATCACAAAGTCATTTCGTGAGAGAAAAAGGGGGAAAATTGGAGAAAAGGAACCGGGCGACAAGCAAGGGAAAATGTTGATCGAAAAAGTGGCGAGAGAAATGAGAGAGAAGTTGGTAAAAATAATACAGAGAAGTAAGAGAAAAGGAACGGGAAATGTTCGAGAATATTATGGAAAGAGTCTCAGTGAAAATAATATAGAGAAGTGAGAGAAAAAAAGGGGAAAAATGAGATACGGAACCAGACAGAAAAGAAGGGGAAGATGTTGGGAAAAAGAACATGATGAAGACAGACAACATCTTCTGGATTTTTATGGGTAGCTAGTGACAGTAAGACAGACCGAATATCAACCTTAGAATATCACAAGGTACATTAAACTATTAGAGTGGACAGGTACATTAAACTATTAGAGTGGACAGGAATTTTTTTGGTTTATTATATAAATTCAATATCAACAGTTATCGAATAATATTTAAAACATATATTTCATCAATTTCAAAAAAATATCCTATCCTAAGTGATTTTAGTGCTTCTTTTATAACTACAGGCTAAGTTATGACAGAGAAAGTCATGAGTCACACTAAGGAAGAGACTCAAAGTCAAGGGCTTCACTTTCGGAACACTTGGCAAATTGATATATATAAAATTGATATCAACATAAATTACTTAACATAGATCTTCAAATAGTTTATTTAAATCTTGTATTGAAATATTTTTAAAAATTACTCACATATATCTTTTAATTACAACATATTCCTTTTTATTTTTGTTTCAATAGACATTATTTTTCCATTTATTTAGTATAATTTATTTTAATTTTAAAGGGACACATGTCAAGGATAGAGGGACTTACACATCCCTGTCATACTGGGTTGTAGAATGAGCCTCCGGGCTTAAAGAAAGATTGGATGGAGGACTTACACATTTCCTTACACTGGGTTGTAGAATGAGCTTCTAGACTCAGTAATTAACCTTATCAAATCTAAATTGGGTGGTACATCAATGCATACAATCATTTAGTAAACACTATGCCCCAATTCATATTACATAAATGTATAAAAATTATCCAGAAATATTACATTATTTTTATTTAATAAAAAAATGAAAAGAAAATAAATTAATAAATAATTTACTACAGTATTTAAGATGAATATACATTCCCCCGATCGGGGTGTGGAAGGCACAAAGTAGTGAAGGTAGGGGAGGTGGGCCATAGGGCATGGGGGAGGCGAGGTGAGAGCAGACACCCAGCTGGCTCGAAGGGTAGAGGTGGAAGGGGACGGTGTCAGGCCACAAGTGCAGGTGGGGCAGCAGTCAATACGGGGCAATGGGGCAACAGGTAGTATAGGGCAAAGGAAGATGTGGATGAGGGTGGAGGTGAGAGACAGCGACCCGGTGTCAAGTGTAGGAGTGGGCACGCAAGAGAAAATGGCAAGTGGCAAGACAGAAGGAGTAAGCCCATGACAAGAGTAGCCAGGGGTAAGTGTGGAGTTCTGAAAGACAATTATGGCAGCATCAGGGAAACCCCATCCCGAGAAAAATGAACGAGGGGAAGGGTGGCAGAAGGAGGACGAAGGCACGTGGAGTGTCCTTCGGATAGTAGGCGAGGCAGCTGGAAAGAGAAACAAAAAGGTAAGACAGTTAGCAGAATAGGGATTTGCATGCAAAGGGAAAAGGTGGGACATGCTGCAGAAGGTGGTGGAAGAGTGTTGGAGGAAGTCGAGTTGCAGTTGGGTTTCGTTGGCAAGCCTTGATATGTTATCTCCGCCCCCATTCTAGACTACCTGGCAAAAATGACTTTTACAGAGGATTACTAGTTAATGGATAGGGTAACTCAAGATGCAGTAAGTGAAGAGACCTGTTCCTTTCGGGACCTAGCCCGTTAACCTAGAAATATTATGCTTGGAATTTCATCAGGGCAAGGGCTTCGGGAACTCTATAATGGGTCTTTAGGTAGAAAGGACCTGCAAGACTAAGGCCCGCTCGGACGTCCCTGGGGATTATCACTATGGAGGAAGAATGAACTCTATAGCTTCGGTTTGGTGGAGTCTGTGGCTTGAGATAGAAGGAGTTATAGTCATAGGCGGGGGATCAATTGCCTTCTTAGAACCGACAACAAGGCTGTGTTCTGGCCGAATCGAACCGAGCCTAGACTTGGCTGAAGGCCGTGGGTTCAAAGACAAAAATAGGGGTAGCAACTATGTTAGGGGAATAATAAGGAGAAAATCTCGGTCCCACCCCTCTAATGGAACCCAGAATAGGGATGTCTGCACAAGGTTTCATTCTGAAAAGCCTCATCCCACCCATTAGGGTGGGGATAAGCAGGCAAGGGAAGAAACTTCAATAGGGAGGTGAAACAGAGAGACCCTATAGGAATTGGGAAATGGGGTTTGCCAGAATTCAATAGAGAACCAATGCAACAAAGAGGAGGACATAAGCCTCCTTTTCCTTGAGGAGGAAGGGGGGAATTTGGGTATTAAAGTGGTCCATTACAATTTTCCATGCCAGGAGTGGTTGGAAAAGCTCGGGCCGGAGAAGATTATGTTTACTATGCTGAAAATAATTTTGACTAACAAGGAATTTTCATTGGTTTATGCTTTAGGTAATATCATACCCAAGTGTAGCGAATTCCAGGGCATCAAAACTCTTTCAGTGCTCCAAGCTAGGAACAGGAGGGAAGCCCCAAACAGGTGAGCCACTAGAGAAAAAGAAATTAAGATGTAAGGGAAACGGGATGGCAAAGGAAGGAAAAGAAGAGGGAAAGAGAGGTAATAGAGGAATAGGCAAGGTAGGAACAAAGTCGAAAGGATTGGAAGCAACCTCTAGCAGAGGATGAAGTAAAAGAGGAAGGAAGATCGGGAAAGAGAATATGCAAAACCTAATAAATACGTATGTGGTTGGCATGCCGCCGGAGGGGAAAGCACAAATATCCAAGTGGAAGAGGGAGCTCAACGACAGTGTAGTAAATCAGGAAATAGAGGCAGAAGAATGGGAAACCATAGTTAAAGGCCCCGAGAACACTGAAGGCCGTCAAATGTTGTTCCGACAAACAATTCAACAGTATTAGATAATGAAGAATATCTTGGCTAGAGCAATGACATTCTATAAGGAACAAGAGGAACCGGAGGAGGCCATACCAACTAAGCCTAGTATGAAGGATTTGCATAGGGAGATTGTTGTTGTCCAGATGCAATTATACCAAAACAATCTCATGGTGAACAAGATTGAATAGAGCATACAGGAAATGAAGAGAAGCGAAATCTCGGGATCCAGCGTGAAATCCCCAGCCTCGGTGGACTCATCAGATGAATGAAGAAGGTATTCAAATAGAATTGTGTTTATATGTCAGCTAGCATTTACTATTTTAAGTTGAATTTTATAGTAGATAAAACTGCCAATGTAGCATGGTCATGAAAACTCGTTTCAAATTTTGGACAACATTTAATGCACACAGGTGGCCAACAGACCCGGTTTCCTACGGGCAGGTTGAGGCCACATGTAATTTTTATTAAAGTTATACTTTTGTTTAGAAAATACTAATAGAAAAATATCTACCAAGGTTACACACACACACACACACACACACAAAAAAAAAAAGATGAATATTTTATGCACACAAGTGGCCAACAGACCCGGTTTCTTGCAGGCAGCTTGAGGCCACTTGTAATTTTTATTGAAGTTATACTTATTTTTAGAAAATAGTAATAGAAAAAGATCTACCAAGCTTACACACACAAAAAAAAGATGAATATATATTAATTTCATCTTGTAATAAAGTAAGTGTGTAGGCATTGAGTCAATTACTTACAAATAAAGTATAACCTTATTTTTTTTAATGATATTCGTGGATTAATATAAAATTTCACTCTAAATTTTTCATTTGGTAAATATTTACTATGATATAGTTAACCTTATTAAATTTAGGTGGTCTATAAACACAATTAAACATTATACACTAAATACCATACATTAAACTATTTAATGCCTTATTATATTGAATACTATATTATTTCTTTGATTTAATAAACAAAATGAAATTAAAGGAAGTTAATAACTAACTTATTTCATGGGGTTTAATATGAATACATATTAACTAGATTACTCACAAATATTTATGTTGTATTCAGGTGAGTGTGTAGTAGGCATTGACTCAATTATTTATAAGGTGCATTTATCTTTCTACATTTTACTTTTGACAAAATTGTGGTTTGTTGTTATTTAAAACATGTTTTTAAATATATAAATGGATATAATGTTATGAAAAACCCTTAAAAATTTTGGATTATACGGATTTTGCAGTTCAAACCTATCATAAACAAATCTCTACAAAATATCTAGAGATATTAATAAGAAAAAAATATTATATTAAAAAATAAGTAAAATAACTAGAATACAGCCACAGATAATCACTAATATTTTGCCCCAATGTGTGCATCAATACATACTAAATTAGTTACAAATATGCTATCCCAAGTGGGTGTGTCAATATTTATACTCACACATATGTTACACAATCTAACTATTTGAGGTTTTGACTTTTTTTTACCAAAATATGATATTACAATGGTGTAAAATTGTAATATTTAGTTGTATAAAATGTTTTTTTTATGACGTTGAAAAATCTCAAAATTACTTAGATTATAGATATTACACAACTTAAACTTTAACTTGCGATTCTAACAAATTTCTTCTAAATTTTAAACAAAATTAACTTGAAAATATTCTTAGAAAAATTCCAAAAAACATATATGACTTTCCTAAAACTTTATTAAGACTGAAAAACAAAGTGCCTTAAAAAAATTTGATAAATGGTCTATTTTCCTTTGAAGGATGTGACCAGAACTAAAAATAAATTTGTTAATTGCCCAGAGGGTGACGACCATTTCTTAGTTGATCATCTCGCTGAATGAACAACAGAGTAGGTGGAACGTATTTATGAAAATTAATTGATAATTGTCCACAGGGTGACAGACATTTCTTAGTTAATCATCTAGCTGAATGGACAACAGAGAAGGTGGAATGTATTTATGAAAGTTAATAATTTCAATAATTTTGTCATGTAGTTGGGATATGTGTTGGATCCTAGTGCCATTTCAAAGTATGTTTTTTTGTTTTAAGTGTCTCGAACTAGGGAAGGGATTTGACAAGAAATTGTTTTTTATAGTGTAATGCGATTTGTTCACTCAAAATTTTTCTGTCATTATTATGATTAATTTTTATAGAAGAAAAAAACACTAGATTTATATTAGAGAAATGGATCGAGTACATATAGTCAGTAGATAAGAGTAGATCATATACATATATATGTTCATGAGCAAAGTATTCAAAACATTTGTCTAGATTGGCGATAAAAAGTCATGTGTCCAGAATGGAGCAATAAACATAATATCAGTGATCCAAAAAAACCATAATATATATTGGACAAAGAAAGACATAGAAACATTCATAAACTATGGAAGGTGGATTAGACCCTCCTCTTGGGAGATATTATCCTCTATGAATCGATACCTCATTATCCCAAATTCACCATTGAGACCCTCTTTAGATAGTATGTCTACCACCATGTTGAATTCCCAATAAATATGCCAAATAATGATGCTTGAGAGAGTACCCATGAGCTTTTTAATGTGATCAATCCAACCAGATGAGAGAGCGGGATCATATGCAGTACATCCTGTTACACCCTCAATGAGGGTTCTCAAGTCACCATAGATGTGAAGATTATTTACTTGTTGTCTATTGGCAAACCATAACAATCCCCATAATTCCAATGTCTATGCCTTGGTGTTGGTACCTGAGCCACCGTTCCAGGAGAGTTTGAAATGTGTCATGTCATTTATTTTTAGCCAAGTGTTGAATCCACATTGTCTATGTTGAGCTGCTCCATTGAAGAAACCTACATGGAATAGAATTGAAGGTATGCAGTGATGATAGGATACATCCTTGATGGAATCAATATGCCCAGTAAGAGATTTCATCCAAGAGATTATCTTGTGGTAGATTCTATTATATTGATCAACATTCCTTAAAAATTGCAATGATTCGTTGCATTCTAAACATCCCAAAATAAGAAAAATGGTAGTTCCTTGTATTTACCTCCTCCTGATGCCTAGACGATGATGCATTATTCAATATTATAGACCCTCCTACCCGATATGTGGTATGCTTGTAATATTTTCCACCATATCATTCTAGCAGTAGGCCATTGTATAAAGATATGAATGCAGTAATCCATCTCATGCCTACAGAGTATACACCACCCAGGTCTCGAGAGCCCACGTTTGAGAAGATTATTCCATGTCTAGATTTTGTCCTTCCACACCATCCATATAAACAAGGCGATGTTAAGTGGAACATTCCATTTCCATACTTTCCAGAACCAAGATGGGGTTGTCAAGTCATATATCCTGGGCATGAAAAAATGGTATGTATCTGCCACCACTGCTGAATGTTTGTGTAGTCGTCCACTCTAGGTGAGATGGTTACCCTATTCGATGAGACAGAGACCAACCATATGAAGGTATTTGATGTATACATTCCAATCCTCAACACATTGTCTTGCAAGTTTGATCTTAGGAGACTCTTTCCAAACTGGACATCATCCTTGTCACTGTCGAATAATCTGATACAAAAAAGGTAGCCCCTAGAGTGAAGGATCTCCAGTGTGTGCTCCTTAAGAGGGGTATATTACTGGGTGCCCATCATACAATCTGACCCAATTAATATCTTATTTCCATTACCAAAAGCCCACTTCAGCCTCAACCAAAACGAGTGTATCACTTTAGTGAAACTCTGCCAAATAAGTGACCCTTTACACAAAAAAGGTTGATATTTCTATACCAAGAACTAATGTCCCTTCCTTTAAGATATTTATATTTGATTATGTCCTTCCAGATCCCGTCTCCAGTTAGAGCTCTCCAAACTTATTTCATCAATAAAGACCATCCAAATACCGTAGCATCTAAGAGACCCCATCCTCCATAGATGTTCAGTTTAGTTAGTGTCTCCAATTTATATAGATTAAATGTAGGAGTCTTGCCTGTGCTGGACCAGACGAATCAAAATATAATAGCTCTGGTCTTTGATGTGATAGCAGACGATAGCGCAAATAAATGTGCCCATTAGATAATAATTTGTTGTAGTACAACCTGTATTAATATGTATCGCCCCCCCATTGAAAGCCACCTGTGTAACCATGAATTCAGTCTTTTTTTTTATGTTTGTCTAGTATTGAGTAGCAATCTGAATTCTTGTAGTTATTAGGCTTTAGTCTAAATCCCAAGTAGGGTAAGCCTTCAACAAGGGGAGCAGATCTCACTCCAAATATACTTGCAATGATATCTATATCACACATGCCACCATTAGCAAAGACAAGAATATATTTGTTTCCATTAGAAATCAGTCCAGAGGTTGCACCATAATGGAAAAAATATAGTGAAGAGCATACCATTGATCTCTAAAAACCATTCCAAAGATAAGGATATCATTAGTAAAGAATAAATGAGTGATAATCGAATGAGGAGATAAATAGAGACCTCAGAAAATATCTTGAGACTGTGCCTCCCTAATCTTCCAACTAAGACCATCCATAACAATAATGAAGAGTAAAAACATAGTTACCGATCAAACGGGAACTATTACCTCAAAATGGGTACTCGAGCCCAAAATCCCAAAAAAACATGAAAAGACACCTTGAAATCGAAAAGTGTTGATGTCGGAATAGAGGTTTCGGAAAAACAATAAAAGCCATTTTTTTGTGCAAAAAACACCTTGAAATCAAAAGGTGTTGATGCTGAAATAACGCATTTTTTTTCAGGGTACATTTTCAACACTTTTTAGTAATGACGTTAAAAACAAAATATCGTTACTCTGAAAAACTTTAAATTTTGAATGATTTTCAAGCATGAAATTAATGATAAAATATCACGTCTTTGAAAACCCTTAAAATTCCAATGATTTTTAAGCATGACATCAAATTTAAAATATCACTTCTTTGAAAAACCTTAAAATTCCAACAATTTTCAAGCATGGTGCTAAGAAAAAAAATTTATAATTGTTTTCAGCCATAACATTAAAGATAAAATATCACGACTTAGAAAAACATTAAAAATCTGGACAAATTTTCAACCATGGAATTAAGACCAAAGATTATGACTACAAAACAATCTTAAATTTTCAAAATATTTTAAGCATGACATTATGGAAAAAATTATGACTAAAAAAACTTTAAAAATGAACACCTGAATGAAAGAGTTATTATAGCAGGGGTAATTTGTTCTAAATGCTATATGTATAACGATTTTGAAATCTTAGCCTAAGACAACTTGATACATTGCGAAAAAAAATTTAAAATTCAACTATCAAATTGACACGCAACGTAGGTGAGCTCAACCCATTGTAATGAAAACTTAAAGACCAACCTTGAAATTAACACATTGTGGGGTAGACTTGATTCATTATAACGAAAAATTTAAAATCAACTATCAAACTGCACATAATGGGAATGGGTTGCTAGACAAGCATCGAGACATACCCTACAAATATATACTCCTCTTGGCCGCTGGTTGGGGGCCTGGGAGGGGAGGGTGGTGCGAGAGGGGTTGGGGATGGGGTCAAGTGGGGGCAGGTAAGGGGAGGGGAGAGAGGCCAGGGTGATGGAGGCCCGAGAGGAGGAGAGGGAGGTGGAGGCGAGGGTGGGATGAGGGGCCGGTTGGGAGGAGAGAGAGGGGGGTGGGATTGTGGATTTATGGAATTATGTAATTGTTTTTTATTTTTTATTTGTTTTATTTTTATTTTTATTTTGTTTTTTTTATTTTTATTTTATTTTTTTAATTGTTTATTTTAATTTTTTTTTTTTAAATTTTTTTTTTTTTTTTAAATTTTAATTTAAGTTTTTTTTTTGGTTTGTTTTGATTTTTTTTTTTTTTTTTGTATTTTAATTTTTATAATATTTTAATTTATTTTTAATTTTTTGAAGTTAAATATTTTTAATTTTAAGTTTTAAATTTTAAATAATTTTTATTTAGATTTTTTATTTATTTTTTAATTTAAATTTTAAATATATATATATATATATATATATATATTATATATATATATATATATATATATATATATATATAAAACCTGGAGCCCTCACGTCTTCCAAATTGGGTGCCTGCTAGGGTTCTGAATACGTGTTTTATCTAAAGATCGATACGAGAGCAGGGCGTGCAACTCGAACCCTCGCGCTTTGGGTTGACTGTGTACGGGTTTTCATATCTGTATGGTTTCTATTTTATTTTCTGAAACTGCTGCCATAGCAACCCACTATTTACAGGAGGTGGATCCTACTATGCTGTTTGCTTGCCGTGAAAGAAATCGAACTTCCGGCGCTTGGGTGCGAGAAATTTTTGCAGATTAAATCTCTTTTTCTTTAAATCGCATTATTGCGTAGGGACATACATAAGCTTGGGAATCATCGATTAGCCTTGATCTAGATGGCTCCCGGCTTCGCGAAGATAGCTGCTGGCTCAGTTCCATCCGCCTCTGGGGGGCAAGCTCTTGCCCATATCATCAGTGAAGCCCCAAATCCCACTGTCTAGGTGGTCTAGGCCTCACTTGATGAGGCTTTGAAGTTTTCTGAAAGCGCCATAATCTGTCGATTCAATGGCTTTTGGCTACGGCGAACAACTCTCCACAATTGGATCTCGGAGGTATGGAAGCCTAGCATTTCTGATGAAATTAATATCTACCCCTGTGCTAGGGGTTTCTTTATAGTAGATTTTGAAAACCCTTAAAGCAGACAATGCATTCTAGATTTTGGCCCTTGGTTTTGGGAAAAATCAGGCCTATTCATGAAGCCATGGAACCCATCATTCGATCCCTCAACAACAGTCATAACCTCAACACCAGTTTGGGTGAGATTGCCAAACCTACCCTTGCATCTCTGGAATTTCTCCTCGCTAAAAGCCATTGGAAATGCAATCAGGAAATTTTACTACAGGTGCCCAGAAACAGAGGAATATGCCAGAACCACCTATGCACGCATCTATGTGGAAATGGAATTCAGCGCCGGATTCCCAGCTAAAATAAACCTAACATGTAAAGACTATGTGTGGAACCAGAAACTCGATTATGAAAGTGTCCTCTTCAGATGTCGATCTTGCTTTGAGACAGGCCATCTAGCCAAAAATTGCCCAAAAGCCTCCCAGAAAAATTCTACTAGAAAGAATCAACACAGATCTACAATGTGGGAAGGAGCACAAAAGGAACATTACACTGTCATCAAGTAAGAATACTCTCTAGAAAACTCTGAATCGCAAGAAATCGGGAAAGAAATAAACAACTCTTAAGACAAGCAAGGGGAAAGCCCCGCCCAACAACGAAAAAGTGAACTTGACAACCCCTCAAGCATCAACAATTATGAGGATTCGAATACCGCAAAAAATAAATCTTCATTTAACAGCAAAGTAGATCTCCCAGACCAAACTTCTTCTCCGACTATCTTCAAAAGGATGAACACAACAGATCGCGAAGCTAAGACACCAATGTCCCAAGAACCAGAAGAGATGAAGGAGATGCAATATAAAGGAAGTTAGAAGACAGTAGAGAAAAAAAAAGAAAGCTACAACACCAATCTCGCCAAGAAAGATGAGAAGCTAGACAATTAAGAACTAAGAAAATTATAGTTTCGATAGACCAATTTGGTCTCAATGGACGTTAACCACCAGCATCATCATATAT